>SJYT01022377.1:438061-460773 GCA_006410635.1 Cephalophus harveyi
CAGAAAGTAACATAGCATTGTAAATCTATTTTAATTCAATAAATTTAAATTTAAATTTTTTTTAATTAAGAGAGAGTCAGAGACCTAACAGTATTCATACAGTCAAAGAAAGTATATCAGGTTACTGATTTTCAAAAAGAAAGAAGAAAATTGTCAGAATTGATACTGTCTTAGAGGGTAAATAAATGTGCAAACACTGCATTTTTTCCCAGTTGTAAATATATCTCATTTTGATACATAATTTTATTTAAATATGTTTAATTTAGGCAAATTTGGAAAATGGAACTGTATTCCAAACAGAAATGAATGGCTCAGCATAGAATGAAAAACACTGATAGATATTATGACAGTGGAAACCTCTCAAAATATAAATATCAAGTCCACAATCCAACTGCTGGGCATTAAAAATTTTTTTCTTAAAAGGGGAATTTTCAAAAACTATTTTTAATTTCTATAGGATTTAGATATCTCGGCTGGTATAGGAGGGGAAGTGCAGTTGAACACTGGTGTAAGTGTGAAGGACAGTGTGAATGAGTAAATGTGAGTGGAAGTATACATGTGTGAGAGTTTAAGAGCACATGTGGACACAGCTGAGCTTGTACCTGAGTACATGATCGGACCACATGGGACTGGGGTGGAAATTTAGATTTGTATGTAGAGACTATGTTCAACACAGCAGTGTTAAATAGAATCTCTGAGCTTGCTTTACCTCTGCCAGCAAGGACTTTTGCAGATGCTTCTTGGCTGAAGATTAACATCTTTGCTTTTACAGTCAGAGAAAGCCTTCAGTGTGTTTCTCACATTCCTTCCTTCTCCTCCCAAAAAGGCCTCCTGTAGCTCATGAGATTGATGAGATCGTATCACTAGTTTGTTTGTTTTTCCTCTTTCATTCTTTCTGGCAAATACTACTGTTGATAATATCTTCTTAAAAGCCAAAGCTTTTAAGTTTAATTAGGTCCCATTTGTTTATTTTTGCTTTTATTTCCATTATTATGGGAGGTGGGTCATAGAGGATCCTGCTGTGATTTATGTCAGAGAGTGTTTTGCCTTTGTTTTCCTCTAGGAGTTTTACAGCTTCTGGTCTTACATTTAGATCTTTAATCCGTTTTGAGTTTATTTTTGCATGGTGTTAGAAAGTGTTCTATTTTCATTCTTTTACAAGTGGTTGACCAGTTTTCCCAGCACCACTTGTTAAAGAGATGGTCTTTTCTCCATTGTATATTCTTGCTTCCTTTGTCAAAGATAAGGTGTCCATAGGTGTGTGGCTTTATCTCTGGGCTTTCTATTTTGTTCCATTGATCTATATTTCTGTCTTTGTGCCAGTACTATACTGTCTTGATGACTGTAGCTTTGTAGTATAGTCTGAAATCAGGCAGGTTGATTTCTCTCATTCCATTCTTCTTTCTCAAGATTGCTTTGGCTATTCAAGGTTTTTTTTTTTTTTTTTTGTATTTTCATACAAATTGTGAAATTATTTGTTCTTGTTCTGTGAAAAAGACTGTTGGTAGCTTGATAGGAATTGCATTGAATCTATAGATTGCTTTGATTAGTATACTCATTTTCACTATATTGATTTTTCTGATCCAAGAACATGGTATATTTCTCCAGACTGGAAAAGAAGCAAAACTTTCATTGTTTGCAGATGACATGATCTTCTACATAGATGGAGGGAAAAAAAAATGTTTTTTTTTTTTTTTTTTTTTACCAAATCTACTACAATATATAAATCTTTTTATTGATGATTGGTAAATTCTTTCTAACATGCAAAACAGTCCAGAACCTTAGTATTCAAAAATTTTTTTTTTGAATACTGAACTATGTGTAATTATATGAGACTATTTGTTTTCATTTTAATATTGATGATAATGTTCTTACCATGACATTTAAGATAATCTTCAATTTAAGGTTCAGTAATTTGAGGTAAGCAAACTTCTAGTTTTTTGTTTGTCTCCTTCTAATTTTATATGATTCTATTTGTTCCCCTACAAATTGCTTTATAACTGGTGCATGTGTATTCGGTCCCTCAGTCCTGACCAATTCTTGTGACCCTTTGAACTGTAGCTGTCAGGCTCCTCTGTCCATGGAACTTTCCAGGCAAGAATACTGGAGTGGGTTGACATTTCCTCCTCCAGGAGATCTTTCTGACCAAAAGATTGAACCCATATTTCCTGCATTGCAGGCAAATTCTTTACCACTGTGCCATCAGGGAAGCCCCTTTATAACTTGTACTGGAGTGGGTTGCCATTTCCTTCTCCAATGCATGAAAGTGAAAAGTGAAAGTGAAGTCTCTCAGTCGTGCCCGACTCTTAGTGACCCGATGGACTGCAGCCTACCAGGCTCCTCCATCCATGGGATTTTCCAGGCAAGAGTACTGGAGTGGGGTGCCATTGCCTTCTCTGTTATAACTGGTAGCAGTATCTTATATTTACTTTGACTGGTATATTTTCTAGGAATTTACATTTGAATAATTTTAAGAAAGGTATCCAGTTTTAATTCTCTGAATTTCTGATACTCCACACATATGAACCATTTTACCACTTGGCTTTTCAAAACATTTAAGATTGGCATTCCCAGTTGAAATTAGCATGCCCTGTCCAGACAGATGTAAAAAAAAAAAGAAAGAATGTAGAACAACTTGAGTACCATCAACAACTTAAAAAGCTAAAATACAGCTGATGATAAGAAATAGCTATAATACCCAATGAATTTATAGACTGCAATATGGTGAGACAATTAGAAAAAGGGATAGAAATTATTTCTATCCAATATTCCTTCAATTTAGGAAGTCTCTTGGAAGAATTGGGTCTTTAAAATCTATGGTTACAAGGAAAGCATATTAAAAAGAAAGGACAGGCTACTTCCAAGTTTTTCATATAATCTACAAAAAGCCCCATGAAGACTGAAAAATGTGGACAAAATCAAAACACGATATTGAGAGGAAAATATGGGAAAGAGGCATACTATGAAAAGGAATGTAGAAGCCAAGAGATTCTGAATAACCGTATTGAAGAAAATGAAATGCCTCTCTGTGTTAATTGTATTTTAGCTTCATATTCAGTTCATGAATTCCTAACATTTTTATATGTTTTGGTAGCATTTTCCTCTGATGACTCTGAATTTTGCTTTTACTGAAATGGAGGTCACCTCTTCTTTTGTCACTGAGTGTGTGCTATATATCAGCACAGATCCATCTTACTGGTTTCCCATATTTTACTTGACAAAATGAGAGGGCACAACATTTTAAGAGGTCTGCATATCATAATACTAGAAAATGATAAGCAAAGTCCACAGTGCATGTATACCTTGATAGAGGGAACAGGAACATAGATCTGTGACCTTTGACATGAAATAGACCAATAAATATACAATCTTAGAGTAAAGCTACTCATTAACACATTTATCTTTTGTGCCAAATTGTGTTTTCTGAGTTCCCAGGGGTATAAAATGTCACTTTCTCTGAAGATGTGGAAAGCCTATACTTCCTATGTTGTCTCTCAAAATGGTGGCTAGAGAGAAGAGTATAATGAGATTAGCTATAAATTATTTGGCTTTAGAATAGTACATGCAGTTGCTGCAATTAGAAAATTATTCAAAGTAATTTAAATCTAATTCTGAATATGTTTCAAGTGAGTTAGGATACACAAATAAGATCTAGTAAGCAGCAATGATGAAAGGACATGAGATATTAAAGTCTTTCCTTAATCTGCATCTTTTATTCTTAGTTATGATATACACAACACAGAGGTTTTATATTTTCTTAAGCCCTTTTGTGTAGTGATCTAACCTTTAATGAGTTAGCCTTGTTAGTTCAAATTCAGTTCATAAAATGGCATTTTCTAAAGAGCAGTAAAAGCCATATTTAGAAAGTATAAGTACATCAGCCAAAAGTCAATTTGTGCATTTGCTATTCACTTCCTTCAATGTTTTCAAGTCATCCAAAAATATCATCCTGAGTGTTGAAGTCAATTTTTTTTTCTTTGTGTATTAGCAGCATATCCCTGTCGGATAATAATATTCAATGTTTCTTTCTTCAAAACACCTTACAATTAAGCTGATATTTCATACTTTTTCTTACATGCTTATAAAAATATCTAGGGGAAAGCATATACTGTGGGTGAAATCTGATTATTAATCTTTTGAAACAACTGCAACAACAGCAATAATAACAGCAAAGGCCAAAAAAATAGAGGATGTTGTAAATATATTGAAAGAGATACATAAAATCATACAAATTCTAAATTAAATTAACTTTCTAGTGAAAATTGAAGCAGATCTTATAAAGCATAACACTTCCATGTACTCAAGGAGCTAGAATGGACTCTGCTAATTTATCAAAGACACATAGTTTACAGGTTTTTCACCTCTTAGAGATAGTGTTCCTGAGTAGATAGCTTTTAGGTAAAGGAATCCAATAGAAGACTTATCAAATGCATCTCAATTCAATAAGAATTTACTATGTATCAATAATTTACCTAACCCAACTCCAGGCACCTATGGGTTGAAATGAGAAAGCCAAAGCAAAAATATACCAAAAAATAAAAAAGCTACCAAAAAAAAAAAAATTCTGAGGTTTGCAAAGCAACAAACCACCAGATCATAAGAGCTGTTGGTAGCTTGCACTTGGTTAGTGGCAAGCAAAAAACAGCCAATGGCACAAACATCTATATTGTTATTATTTGGTAGGAACACACATTCTCAAAAGCAACGTAATTATGACAGCCTTCTTATATATGAACTGTATCTCTCCCTTGTTCACTACTTTATTATTTAGTATATTTTAAAATTCAGTAAGAAATTATTTAATACTGTTTCAGCAAAATTTAAAGAAGACTGTTTTCTATGGAAACTGACAAAGTTTATCTGAGCAGTGTTTCCCCCTTCTTGGTTTTATATTTTTTAACCATGATTTATAATGTTTTCTCTCCTCTTGTACATTTTTTCTTGCAAATATGTTTCAAAAATGACTCAAATAATGTAATATTTACAGGGACATGACTGACAGACCTTTCAGAGCTAGTCTGTTAAGGTGATGGCCAGACAGGTCATGCCAGCAATAAGTGACTTCATGTTTAATATGTCTCCTATGTACTGAAGGGCTTCCCAAGTGGCACTAGTGGTAAACAACCCATCAGCCAATGCAGGAGGCATAGAGATGCAGGTTCGATCTTTGGGTCAGGAAGACTCCCCGAAGGAAGACATGGCAACTCACTCCAGTATTGTTGCCTGGAGAATACCTTGGACAGAGGAGCCTGATAGGCTACAGTCCATAAGGTGGCAAAGAGGCAGACATGACTGAAATGACTTAGCACACATATACTCATGTCATGTACTGAGATATGTGCTAGATACTGGGAAAAAAGGAATAGCATAAAATAGTTCACTGCCTTGAAGAAGATTCTGTTTCATATATATAATATATAAATACTTGCATATGCATATATTAATATATTTTTATTGTCATGAAAACTCTGTATTTATATATGTGTGTGTATGTGTGTGTGTTTGAGTAGAAAGAGGACCTGTTAATTAGAGGGCTATCTGCTTGCTGTGCTCTGTAGTAGGTTTGGGGGGACAAAAAGTGAGGGCAGAGACAGAGCTGAACAACCCTGTGTGACTATGGAGTGAATAATACAGGGAAAGTGAAGAAGGAAACTGGGAGCAGGGAAGCTGTGTTACCATGAAGAGAGGAAAGAATAAAGGGATCCCTAATTTGGATTTGTACAGATCTTATTTGAGGAATAATATTTACAGAGGATGGAAGTTGTAAATTATTGATATTTCATTTATTTTTTTGTCAAATTATTATTTTTTTAATTTTAATTGAAGGCTAGTTACTTTACAATATTGTGGTAGTTTTTGCCACTTATTCCACACTATATGTTTCTTGTTATTTTGTTTAGACACAAAATATTTCAGGTATACAGAACTTATAGCAAATGATATAATAAACACAAGAGAAACTACACCCAGCTTAGGTAATTTCATCTTTACAGTTAAAATTGAAACATGTTTTATGTCCTTCCCGCCCCAGAAGTAGCTACTGTTCCAATTTTTATTCATCATCTTTTAGAGTACTTATTCTTGTTTATATTTTGAAGTTGGCTTTATCTTTTAGAGAAATTTTATGGTTTTTATCTTCACAGAAAAATTGAGTGGAAGGTACAGAGATTTCTGATAAACCCCCTGCTTTCACACTTGCATAGCTTCCCCCATTATCAACATCTGCATCAGAGTGGTATTTCTGTTACAATAGATGAACCTGCACTGACACACCATTATTACCTGAAGTCCATGGTTTATATGAGTTAGTTATTTTGGTGGTTTGCCTTCTATGGATTTGGACATATGTATAATGATTTGTGGGGCTTCCTGGTGACTCAGAGGTAAAGAACTCGCCAGCCAATGCAGGAGACATGAGAGGTAGGTTCAACCTCTGGGTCAGGAAGATCCCCTGGTGGACATGGGAATCCACTCCAGTATTCTTGTCTGGAGAATCTCATGGAGAAGCCTGGCAGGCTATAAGTCATAGTGTCCTAAAGCACTGGACACCACTAAAGCAACTTAGCACACACAAAGTGACAAGTATTCACCTTTGATAGTATG
Organism: Cephalophus harveyi; assembly: GCA_006410635.1. Lineage (NCBI taxonomy): Eukaryota > Metazoa > Chordata > Mammalia > Artiodactyla > Bovidae > Cephalophus > Cephalophus harveyi. Next base: position 444,665 of record SJYT01022377.1, read on the forward strand.
GTACAGGGTAGATTCACTGTCCTAAAAATCTTCTATTCATCCGTCCCCTCTTTCTCCTAACTCCTGCTAATCACTGATCTTTTTACTGTCTCCATGGTTTTGCCTTTTCTGGAATGTCATAGTTGAAATCAGACAATATGCAGTTTTTTATGATTTAAGGTTTCTTCATGTTCTTTTAGGTTTGATAGATCATTTCTTTGTAGCATTAAATAATATCCATAGTCTGAATATACCACAGTTTATTGATCTATTCATGTAGTGAAGGGCAACTTAGTCCCTTCCAAGTTACACAACTATGAATAAAGCTACTGTAAATATCCAGGTGCAGCTTTTCATCTGGACATAACTTTTCAGCTTTGTTCAATAGCATTGAACAAAACAGACAAAATTCTTTTTGTTCCATTCAGAATGTTAGGTGTATGTCATACATCATTTCTGGGTATGTTACAGAAAAACTGTAGGGAATAGGTATTCCATTGTGTTCTGGAAATCACTCCCTTGACTCTTCCTAAACCAAATACAGACACAATTGTGGAAAAATAAATTAGTAAGTTCAATATGTTCATTCCTAATATGGTCACAGGCTCAGAATTTTCAAGTTTCCTCTTACATTATTTTTCTTTTGCTTTAAAATTTTACCAATAATTGAGCCTCTTTTGGATTATTACTTTTAATCATGACTTGCATTAAATTTTAAGATTATACTGACTCTTTGATATAAAATTTTAGCATATTGCTTAGCATGTTAGAAGTGCTCTATAGATAATAATTATATATATTTTTTTCCTCTCCCATGAAATAGGCAGGGTATTTTTCTATATTATTCTGCCACAAATAATAAAACTTGACTACAGAAGAGGTAAATGTATCATAAAATATTATACAATAAATTGTGTTGCCCTGTGGGTATTGATATTAATCTTAAGTTTCCTTTCCTTATTTTAAGTGGATGCCCAATCCATTTATTTTCATCAGGTGACCACATGCCTTTAATTGTCTTGCTGTGTACTTGCATCCATATGTTCCTCCCTTGTTGGCCACTGTTAAATTTCTCTTCTGTTTTAGTAGTAACTCACAAAGAACTTCAAATAAGCAAGCAGGAATTAACACAGAGACTGGTTATCAGTGTTTTTGAATTAATTAATAAATGTTAAGAGTTTTAGTATGTTAAGATGAAAGTGAAATAGTATACAAGTCCTGTGTCCTTCTCTTGTGAAGTAAAATGTTGACTCAAGAGTTATTGATTTGGAAATGTGAAAATGTAGAAACAAAGAATAGCTACTGCTCTAGGGAATTGGTAACAATTTAAACCATAATTCTTCTACATTACAGAATAACTAGACTCCCAGCTCCCTGAAAGATACAGATAAAGGTCTGATACACATTCCTAAAATTGTTTTTAGAGGAAGCAGACCCCTCTCCATATGAAGCAGACCCCAAGAACATAGACCCTAGACTAGTTGAAAGCAGAAGGTTGATGATATGTGAAACTTCACCTTGATGCCAACCAATCCAAGAACTGTACATGAGCTTATCATCTCCTGCTCCTTGAAACTCCTTACTACCCCTTCCAGAGTGGGTCACATGATTTTCAGGGCATTAGTCCACTGTGACCCCCTTTGCCTGGCAAAGAAATTAAAACTACTCTTTTTTACTTCACCCAAAGCTGTGTCTCCATGTTTCTATTCAGCACTGGTGAAAGAGTTTCGGCAACAAGCGGTCTTGAGGAATGTACTAGGACTATTTTATATGTGGCATGTTTCTTCTTTTTTGAGCTTGCTTTTTCCTGTCAACTGTTGCAGGAATGGGTAACTGGCCTCACTACGTTCAATCAAGATGATATACTTTACTTAGGTCTGGTTTCTTCCCATCCCCTCTGAAGAGAAGGACAGGATAAGAAGCTGTAAGATATTGTATTAGTCTACTTGGGCTTCCATACTAGAAGACTACAGACTTTGTGGTTTAAACAATAGGCCTTTCTTTCTCATTGTTCTGTGATACCAAATCCAAGATCAAGATGCCAAGAGGGTTGGTTTCTGGTGAGGTCTTTCTTCTGGGTTTGCAAGATGTCTGCTTTCTTACTATATTTTCACATGGACTTTTTTCTGTACTTGCAGGCAGAGAGATTGCTGGTGGCTCTTCTGCTTCTTATACGGACATCTGTCAAATCAGATAAAGGCCTTACCCTTATATCACTTATTCTTAATGACCTCCTGAAGTCTTCACCTCAAAATATACTCCCACTGAGGGTTAGAGTTTCAATATACACATTTTGGGAGGGTGGGGAATACAATTCATTTTATAACAGATATCTATTTTTAGAATATACTTAAATACAGTTCTTTTTTTTTTTTTGAAGCATTGTAGCATATTGTGCTAATATAATATATGGAATCATTGATCACATCAGATCAGTTCCATTCAGTCGCACATTCGTGTCTGTTTGCGACCTCATGGACTGCAGCATACCAGGCTTCCCTGTCCATCACAAACTCCTGGAGCTTGCTCCAACTCATTTCAGTCAAGCCAGTGATACCATCCAACCACCTCATCCTCTGTTGTCTCTTCTCCTTCTGCCTTCAATCTTTTCCTGCATGAGGGTCTTTTCCAATGAGCCAGTTTGCTGCATTACGTGGCCAGAGTAATGGAATTTCAGTTTCAGCATCAGTCCTTCAAATAAATATTCAGGACTGATTTCCTTTATGATTGACTGGCTTGATCTCCTTGAAATCTAAGGGACTATCAAGAGTTTTTTCCAACACCATAATTCAAAAACATCACTTCTTTGGTGTTCAGCTTTGTTTATAGTGCAATTCTCACATCCATACGTGACTACTGGAAAAACCAACCTTAGACTAGACGGACCTTTGTTGGTAAAGCAATGTCTCTGCTTTTTAATATGCTGACTAGGTTGGTCATAACTTTTCCTCCAAGGAGCCAGTGCCTTTTAATTTCATGGCTGCAGTCACCATCTGCAGTGATTTGGAAGACCCAAAAATAGTCTCTCATTGTTTTCATTGTTTCCCCAAGTATTTGCCACAAAGTGATGAGAGCAGATGCCATGATATTAGTTTTTGAATGTTGAATTTTAAGCCAACGTTTTCACTCCCCTCTTTCACTTTCATCAAGAGATTCTTTAGTTCTTCTTCAATTTCTACCATAAGGGTGGTGTCATCTGCATATCTGAGGTTATTGATATTTCTTCCAACAATCTTGATTTCAGGTTGTGCTTCATCCAGTCTGGCATTTTGCATGATGTACTCTGCATATAAGTTACATAAGCAGGGTGACAGTATACAGCTTTGACGTACTCCTTTCCCAATTTGGAATCAGTCTTTTCTTCCATGTCCAGTTCTAACTGCTGTTTCTTGACCTGCACACAGATTTCTGAGGAGGAGGGTCAGGTGGTCTAGTGTTACCAGCTCTTTAAGAATTTTCCATAGTGTGTTACAACACACACAGTCAAAAACTTTGACATACGCAATAAAGCAGAAGTAGATGTTTCTCTGGAAATCTCTTGTTTTTTTGATGATCCATATCTGTCTGGTTCCTCTGCCTTTCCTAAATCCAGCTTGAGCATCTAGAAATTCATGGCTCATGTAGTGTTGAAACCTGGCTTGAGAATTTTGAGCATTACTTTACCAGCACGTGAGATGAGTGCAATTGTGAGGTACTTTGAAAATTCCTAGGATTACCTCTTTTTGGAATTGAAATGAAAACTAACCTTTTCTAGTCTTGTGGGCCCTGCTGCATTTTCCAAATTTGCTAACATTGAGTGCAGCACTTTAACAGCATCATCTTTTAGTCTTTGAAATAGCTCAACTGGAATTCTATCACCTCCATTAGCTTTTTTTTTTTTTTTAATCACCTCCATTACTACTACTAGCTTAGGTAGTAATGCTTCCTAAGGCCCACTTGACTTCACATTCCAGGATATCTGGCTCTAGGTGAGTGATCATACCATAACGGTTATCTGGGTCATGAAGATTTTTTTTGTACAGTTCTGTGTATTCTCGCCACCTCTTCTTAACATATGCTTCTGTTAGGTCCATACCATTTCTGTCCTTTACTGTGACCATCTTTGCATGAAATGATCCCTTGGTATCTCTAATTTTCTTAAAGTGATCGCTTGTCTTTCCCATTTTGTTTCCTCTATTTCTTTGCATTGATCAATGAGAAAGGCTTTTTTAGCTCTCTTTCCTATTCTTGGAACTCTGACTTCAAATGGGTATATCTTTTCTTTTTTCCTTTGCCTTTAGTTTCTTCTTTTCTCAGCTATTTGTAAGGCCTCCTCAGACAAATATTTTATCTTTTTTGCATTTCTTTTTCTTGGTGATGGTTTTGATCACTGACTTCTGCACAACATCAAGAACTTTGGTCCATAGTTCTTCAGGCACCCTGTCTATCAGATCTATTCTCTTGAATCTATTTGTCACTTCTACTGTATAATTCTAAGGGGGTTGATTTAGGTCATATCTTAATGGTCTAGTGGTTTTCCCTACTATCTTTGATTTCATTCTGAATTTGGCAATAAGGAGTTCATGATCTGAGCAACAGTCAGGTCCTGGTCTTGTTTTTGCTGACTGTATTGAGCTTCTCCATCTTTGGCTGCAAAGAATATAATCAATCTGATTTAGTTATTGACCATCTGTTGATATCCATGTGTAGAGTCTTCTCTTATGTTGTTGGAACAGGGTGTTTGCTATGACCAGTGCATTCTCCTGGCAAAACTCTGTTAGCTTTTGCCATTCTTCATTCTGTACCCCAAGGCCAAATTTGCCTGTTACTCCAGGTATTTCTTGACTTCTTATTTTTCCATTCCAATCCATTATGATGAAAAGGACATCTTTTTTGAATGTTAGTTCTAGAAGTGTTTGTCGGTCTTCACTGAACCATTCAACTTTGGCTTCTTCAGCATTACTGGTTAGGGCATAGACTTGGATTACTGTGATATTGATTCATTTGCCTTGGAAATGAACAAAGATCATTCTGTCTTTTTTGAGATTGCATCCAAGTACTGCATTTTTGACTCTTTTGTTGACTATGAGGGTTACTCCATTTCTTCTAAGGGAGTCTTGCTCACAGTAGTAGATATAATGGTCATCTGAGTTAAATTCATCCATTCCACTACATTTTAGCTCACCGATTCCTAAAATATCGATGTTCACTCTTGCAATCTCCTCTTGACCACTTTCAATTTACTCTGATTCATGGACCTAACATTCCAAGTTTCTATACAATATTGTTCTTTATAGAATCGGACTTAACTTCCATCATCAGTCACATCCACAACTAGGTGTTGTTTTTGCTTTGGCTCCTTGTCTTCATTCTTTCTGGAGTTATTTCTTCACTCTTCTCCAGTAACATATTGGCCACCTTGGATCTGGGGAGTTCATCTTTCAGTTTTGTATCTTTTTGCCTTTTCATATTGTTCATGGGGTCTCAAGGCAAGAATACCCAAGTGGTTTGCCATTGCCTTCTCCAGTGCACTGAGTTTAGTCTGAACTTTCCATCATGACCTGTCCATCTCATGTGGCCCTACATGGCATGGCTCATAGTTTCATTGGATTAGACAAGACTATCTTCGATGTGATCAGTATGATTAGTTTTCTGTTATTGTGGTTTTCATCCTGTCTGCCCTCTTAAGGGTAAGGATAAGAGGTTTATGGAAGCTTTCTCATGGGAGAGACTGATTGTGTAAGAAAATGGGTCTTTTTCTTATGCACCAGGACATGCTCAGTAATTCTTTAATCCAATTTTATGTTGCTAGGTGTTTCCTCCCTGCTGTTTGACCTGAGACCAAACTATGGTAGGGGTTATGAAGATAATGGTGACACTCTTCAAAGTGTCCTGTGCAAGTACTTCTGCACTCAGTGCCCCTGACCATACAGCAGGGAAATGCCTTCCCACACCTCTGCCAGAGACTCCTGGACACTCACAGGCAAGTCTCTTTTGGGGTCACTGCTCCTTTCTCCTGGGTCCTGGTTTCACACAAGATTTTGTTTGTGTTCTCCATGAGTCTGTTTCCCCAGTCCTGGGTAAGTTCTGTAATCAAATCTCACTGGCTTCCAAAATCTAATTTCCTAGGGGTTCTCAGTACCTTTGCCAGATTCCCAGGTTGGGAAATCTTTTGTGCATCCTAGAGCTTTCTTAACAGTGCAAGAATTTATTTGGTATAATTGTTCTGAAGTTTGTGGGTTCTGCTCAGCAGCTCTATTGTGGGGTTGATGGTGACCTCCTCCAAGAGGGCCTATGCCATAAGCTGTGTGACCCAGGTAGCTGCACCCAGAGCCCCTGCCTCTGCTTCTGGCTGCTGCTGACCCATACCTCTGCACAAGACACTCAAACACTCAAAGACAGGTCTGCCCAGTCTCTGTGGTGTCTCTGGGTTCTGATGCATACAAAGTTTTGTTTGAGCCCTTCGAGTGTCTCTGGCAGGTATAGAGTTTGGTTGTAAATGTGATTTTCCCTTCATACAGTCTTTCTGGGGATTCTCCTGTGCCCTTGGATGTGGGGTATAATTTTTTGGTGGGATCCAGTATTCTGTCAATGTTTGTTGTCATTTTGGAGTTCTCACAGGAGAAGATGAGCACATGTCCTTCTACTCTACCACCTTTTGTGTGATAAGATGGTGGATTTTCCTGACCCAGATATGAAACCACATTGCAGGCAGATTCTTTACCAACTGAGATATCATGTAAGCCCATTGATCACATAATTACAAAATAGTTTCTATAATTTAATGTTAGAGTTTTTTCACTTGATCAAGTTTTATTTCTAAGTGTTTGCTTCCCCTGGTGGCTCAGAGGTTAAAGCGTCTGCCTGCAATGCGGGAGACCTGAGTTCAATCCCTGGGTTGGGAAGATCCCCTGGAGAAGGAAATGGCAACCCACTCCAGAATTCTTGCCTGGAGAATCCCATGGACAGAGGAGCCTGGTGGGCTACATTTCATGGGGTCGCAAAGAGTCAGACACGACTGAGCAACTTCACTCACAAATTATTTAATATCTTAGAGTAATGGTTCTCAACTGGCATTATTAAAGTCACCTGGGTTTATTATTCACAACCTACATGTCAGCAACTACCACCTGAAGGTCTAATTCAATCAATTTGAAATGAGGTTCAAAGAATTTAGTGTTTAAAGCCTCACAGATACTTCTAACTGATCTGGAGATTTAGAGCAACTATTTAGATAATTTTATATTCCAGTCTATTGAGGACCAATACCTATACTACAGATGATATCTTTTTATAAGCACACTAGATGGATGTTCATTTTTCAGAAGATGTTACTCATGTAACATTTTTGTCCTATTCATGGATGTAAGAGTTGGACTGTGAAGAAGGCTGAGTGCCGAAGAATTGATGCTTTTGAACTGTGGTGTTGGAGAAGACTCGAGAGTCCCTTGGACTGCAAGGAGATCCAACCAATCCATTCTGAAGGAGATCAGCCCTGGGATTTCTTTGAAAGGAATGATGCTAAAGCTGAAACTCCAGTACTTTGGCCACCTCATGCGAAGAGTTGACTCATTGGAAAAGACTGTGATGCTGGGAGGGATTGGGGGCAGGAGGAGAAGGGGACGACCGAGGATGAGATGGCTGGATGGCATCACTGACTCGATGAATGTGAGTCTGAGTGACCTCTGGAAGATGGTGATGAACAGGGAGGCCTGGCGTGCTGCGATTAATGGGGTCGCAAAGGGTCAGACACGACTGAGTGACTAAACTGAACTGAACTGAATAGCACAGAACATGGCATACAGCAGGTTATCAAAATTTATTTTTGGATTAAATTTTCAGATGAATTAATAAATGGAAAAGTGTTGAAAATATGAGAGGGACACAAATGTATTTCTAAAATATGGCATGATAAAAAAGTTCTATTATTCTAAAATTTTGATAGAAATTTTGAGAGAGGAAAATAAAAATATAAGGACATCTGTGATTGACAGTGGAAAAAAATCAAATAAGTGCTTCAGAAAACTTGAATTGAAAATTGGAGTGATAACTTAATAGAACAAGAAGGTGACTCTGTCTGGCACAGATACTTTATTGTCCTTCAGCATGAGTCACAAACTGCTGCTTTTATTTATAACTGCCATGTCCTGCAGTAATGCAAATCCTGATGATAAAATAGAGTGTGGGTACACCCAGCAGGGTTAGCTCTCCTTTTCCACACATTTTCTTTAGTAAGACTGGGAGACTTGCAGAGGCTGACTGCTCATAGAGCTGACTGTTGACAGGGCAAAGCACAGTATTTCTCTTTACCTTCCAAATGCTGCCATTGCTGACATCACTAGCATTCATTTTTATTGCAAAAAAGGAAGGAAAGAACATTTGTGATAAGCAACTTAACTCTGCAAGGAAAAAAAAAAAAAAAAAACTCAACAACTTTTGAATCCTGTACAGACTAAGAAATAAAAGGGAGGAAACCTTATTGTGTCTATGATAATAAGTTCCACAGAAAGGAAAGTAGTTTCTCATAGGCCTACATATTGATATTGATAATTTTAGAGCAGAATTGGTTCTGTAAAGAGGTTCTCTGCTAGACTAAATTATACTTTCACACTTAAAAGTCACAGTAGGGAAACCAAGTACCAGACATTGCAAAACTTTTTTTTTCTTTTAATTTAAGGATTGATATCTGTCTTTAATGAGGAACAAATGATCCCTTGGATCTAAAATAGGTAAATAAATAAGTCTGGCTTTCTCAGGAGACTCGTAATAGGATATAAAGTTGGTAACTTCTAGCTCACAAACCAAACCACTGGTAATTAAACTTTAAAATATCCAATAACATTTTCAATGGCCTAAGTGAAACACTTTGGGCACCTGATGCAAAGAACTGACTCATTGAGAAAGATCTTGAAGCTGGGAAGGATTGAGGCAGGAGAAGGGGACGATAGAGTATAAGATGGTTGGATGGCAGCACCAACTCTATGGACATGAGTTTGAGCAAGCTCTGGGAATCGGTGATGGACAGGAAAGGCTGGCGTGCTGTAGTCCATGGAGTTGCAGAGAGTAGGACATGACTGAGCTACTAAACTGAAGTGAAAGTAGCTGATAGTCCTGGTTCAATCTCCAAACATAGATGATGCGTAAATATAAAGCATAAATCAGTTAGTGATTCTTGTCTTTAGCTTTGGCCCCAAATTAAAGGAAATTATTAAATCTAAAATGCAATTGGAAAACTATTCTTTCTGATTTAAACAGCGATCTCAGGACCAGGATTTTTAGATCTGAAAATCAGTTCAATTCAGTTCAGTCACTCAGTCATGTCTGACTATTTTTGACCCCATGGACAGATGCCAGGCCTCCCTGTCCATCACCAACTCCTGGAGTTTACTCAAACTCATGTCCATTGAGTCCGTGATTCAATCCAACTATCTCACCCGTTGTCATCCCCTTCTCCTCCTTCCCTCAATATTTTCCAGCATCAGCGTCTTTTCAAATAAGTTAGTTCTTCACATCAGGTGGCCAAAGTTTTGGAGTTATAACTTAAGCATTAGTCCTTCCAATGAATATTCAGTACTGATTTCCTTTACAATGGACTGGTTGGATCTCCTTGCTGTCCAAGGAAATCTCAAGAGTCTTCTCTGACACCACAACTCAAAAGCATCAATTCTTCGGCTCTCAGCTTTCTTTACAGTCTAACTCTCACATCCATATATGATCAATGGAAAAAAGCAAAAGCAAAAACAAAACAAAACACATAGCTTTGACTAGATAGACATTTGCGGCCAAAGTAATATCTCTGCTTTTGAATATGCTATCTAGGTTGGTCATACATTTACTTCCAAGGAGCAAGCATCTTTTACTTTCATGGTTGCAGGCACTATCTGCAGTGATTTTGGAGGCCCCCCCCCCCAAATAAAGTCTTTCACTGTTTGCATTGTTTACCATATATTTACCAAAAGTAATGGGAATAGATGCCATGATCTTAGTTTTCTGAATGTTGAATATTAAGCAAACTGTTTCACTCTCCTCTTTTAGTTTCATCAAGAGGCTTTTCAGTTCTTCACTCTGCCATAAGTATAGTGTCATCTGTTTATCTGAGGCTATTGATATTTCTCCCAGAAATCTTGATTCCAGCTTGTGCTTCCTCCAGCTCAGCGTTTCTCATGATGTACTCTGCATATAAGTAAGGGTGACAATATACTGCCTTGACATACTCCTTTTCCTATTTGGAATCAGTCTGTTGTTCCATGTTCATTCTAACTGTTGCTTTCTTAGCTGCATATAGGTTTCTCAAGAGGCAGGCCAGGTGGTCCAGTATTCCCATCTCTTGAAGAATTTTCCAGTTTGTTGTGATCCACACAGTCAGGGGCTTTGGTATAGTCAATAAAGCAGAGGTAGTTTTTTTTTTTTTTTTTTTTAAACTCACTTGCTTTTTCAATGATCCAGCAGATGTTGGCAATTTGACTTCTAGTTCCCTGTCTTTTCTAAATCCAGCTTGAACATCTGGAAGTTCAGGGTTCATGTACTGTTGAAGCTTGGCTTGGATAATTTTAGGCATTATTTGCTAACGTGTCACATGAGAGCAATTGTGAGGTAATTGGAGCATTTTTTGGCAGTGTCTTTCTTAGAGATTGCAATGAAAATGAACTTTTCCAGTCCTGTGGCCTCTGCTGAGTTTTCAAAATCTGCTGACATATTGAGTGCAGCACTTTCACAGCATCATTTTTTAGGATTTGAAATAACTCAACTGGAATACCATCACCTCCACTAGCTTTGTTCATAGCGATGCTTCCTAAGGCCCACTTTACTTCACATTCCAAGATGTCTGGCTCTAGGTGAGTGATCACCATCGTGATTATCTGAGTTGTGAAGATCTTTTTTGTACAGTTCTTCTGTGTATTTTTGCCACCTCTTAATATCTTCTGCTTCTGTTAGGTCCATACCATTTCTGTCCCTTATTTTGTCCATCTTTGCATGAAATGTTCCCTTGGTATCTCTAATTTTCTTGAAGAGATCTCCAGTGTTTCCTAGTCTATTGTTTTCCTCTATTTCTTTGCATTGATCACTGAAGAAGGCTTTCTTAGTTTTCCTTCCTATTCTTTGGAACTCTGCATTCAAATTGGATTATCCTTCTTTTCTCCTTTGCCTTTCACTTCTCTTCTTTTTTTCAGCTATTAGCAAGGCCTCCTCAGACAAACATTTTACCTTTTTGCCTTTCTTTTTCTTGATGAAGGTTTTGATCTCAGCATCCTGTACAATATCAAGAACTTTGGTCCATAGTTCTTCAGGCACTCTGTCTATCAAATCTAATCTCTTGAATCTATTTGTCAATTCCACTATATAATTCTAAGGGGGTTGAGTTAGGTCATATCTTAATGGTCTAGTGGTTTTCCCTACTATCTTCAATTTCATTCTGAATTTGGCAATAAGGAGTTCATGATCTGAGCAACAGTCAAATCCTGGTCTTGTTTTTGCTGACTGTATTGAGCTTCTCCATCTTTGACTGCAAAGAATATAATCAATCTGATTTAGTTATTGACCATCTGTTGATGTCCATGTGTAGAGTCTTCTTTTGCGTTGTTGGAAGAAGATGTTTACTATGAGCAGTGTGTTCTTTTGACAAAACTATGTTAGCCTTTGCCATGCTTCGTTCTGTACTCCAAGGACAAATTTGCCTGTTACTCCAGGATTTTTTGGCTTCCTACTTTTGCATTCCAGTCCCCTATAATGAAAAGGGCATCTTTTTGGGGGTGTTTGTTTTATAAGGTCTTATAGGTCTTCATAGAACCATTCAACTTCACCTTCTTCAGCATTACTGGTTGGGGCATAGACTTGGATTACTGTGATATTGATTCATTTGCCTTGGAAACAAACAGACATCATTCTGTCGTTTTTGAGATTGCATCCAAGTAATGCATTTCAGACTCCTTTGTTGACTATTAGGGCTACTCCATTTCTTCTAAGGGATTCTTGCCCACAGTAGTAGATATAATGGTCATCTGAGTTAAATTCATCCATTCCAGTCTATTTCTGTTCGCTGATTCCTAAAATGTCAGTGTTCACACTTGCCATCTCCTGTTTGATCACTTTCAATTTGCCTTGATTCATGGACTTAATATTTCAGGTTCCTTTGCAATAGTGTTCTTTATAGCATTGGACTTTACTTCCATCAATAGTCACACCCACAACTAGGTGTTGTTTTTGCTTTGGCTCTGTCTCTTCATTCTTTCTGGAGTTATATCTCCACTGATCTCCAGTAGCATATTGGGCACCTACTGACCTGGGGAGTTCATCTTTCAGTGTTCTATCTTTTTGCCTTTTCATACTGTTCATGGGGTTCTCAAGGCAAGAATACTTAAACGGTTTGCCATTTCCTTCTCCGGTGGAGACTAGAACTCTTCACCATGACCCATCTGTCTTGGGTGGCTCTAGTTTCATTGAGTTGGACAAGGAGGTGGTCCATGTGATCAGACTGGTTAATTTTCTGTGACTGTGGTTTGCAGTCTGTCTGCCCTTTGGTGGACTATAATAAGAGGCTTATGGAAGATTTGATAACAAGTCTCTTTAATAATTAAAAATTTAAACTTTTTTTCTAAATTTGTTTTTATCATATTCAGTATTTGATCACATTCTGTTTTTGATCACCTCATAAACATTTTCATAAGATTTTGTATAAATTTTCTCTGAGTACGTTGTTCTTCTTAGAGGAAAATTAATAGTAGAGCAGAGGTGTATCATTATAAAACAACTTTCACCAAGCATACAACAGGATGCTACATACGAAGAAACAATTCCTTCATCCTGAGAGCCCCCCCTTTTTTTTTTCTAAAATATTTTAAATATATCTGCTCAATCACTTTGTGTTCAACTCTTGCAGCTCTATGGAGTGTAACCATCTGAAGCTCCTCATTCCATAGAATTCTGCAGGCAAGAATATTGAAGTGGGGTTGTAATGCCTTCCTCCTAGGGATCTTCTGGACCCAAGGAATTAATCCGTACCTCCTGCATCTCCTGCATTTCAGGCAGATACTTTACCCATTGAGCCACCGGGAAAGCCCCTAAATATATTTAATGGATATCAAATGATTTTCACTATCTACTTACTTACTTTTTTACTTATTTATTCTACTTGTTTGCTTACTGAAGATGACAATTCAAATTCCTCCCATATTAAAAAAATGCAAAATTATTGTGCAGTAAATGATCCTGAAAATATTTAATATTATTAATTCAGAAATGCTATTTAGCACATTCAATTGGATAAAATGATTATTTAAATTTTTATGATAAAAAATCAATATTTTTATTTAACTTATGAATCTATTGTCTCCAAATTTTTTTCTTCTGGATCTGCAGAAGTTAAACACAGTTGGCATTAGCCACATGTTGCTATGAAGTTAAAAGGTCAGTTCCACAGTCTCAGTCCCTACATGTCAAGTGTACAAAGCCACATGTGGCCATCAGGAGCTACCAAATTTGATGGAGAAGAAACAGGATTTCCAACATTGCAATAAATTCTATTAGCACAGCTTAGATTATACAACATTGATTTATGTGACATATATTTCATAGGTAATTTATATGGTTACATTGGTTCATATGTTGAGCCTTCTTATTACTCTTGCAGAATGTGTATTTGCTTCAATACACTTCCTTTTAGCTCAGCTGGTAAGGAATATGCCTGCAATGCAGGAGACCTCAGTTTGATTCCTGGGTCAGGAAGAACCCCAGTGAAGGGATAGACTACCCACTCCAGTATTCTTGGGCTATCCTGGTGGCTCAGCTGGTAAACAGCCTACCTGCAATACGGGAGACCTGGGTTTGGAAGATCCCCTGGAAAAGGGAAAGTCTACCCACTCCAGTATTATGGCCTGGAGAATTTCATGGACTCTATAATTCATAGAGTCATAAAGAGTTGGACATGACTAAATGACTTTGTGCTTTCAATACATTAAAAAATACTTTTAGTATATTTTAAAATCTAAATTCTTTTCTCTTCCTCTTTTGTGAAACTAAAATGTAAACCAGGAAGGTATAGCTGTACATATGTTGCATGTATTATATTATAACAATGGAGAAAGCCAGATGAAATAGATGGAGGGAGAGATAGATGGAAAGAGAAATTAGCATGATGAGAAAAGAGAGAACATGAGAAGCAGCAAAACATTCTATTATTATTCCATTAATCTGTTTAAGCTTTCCTGTCACTGAGACAGCTGTACATTGACAGAACAAATTATTCATTTTGCTTTTAAATAAATAAATAAATACATGTATTATTGCTTACCTTATGATCTTTTATTTTCAGTTAGATATAATGGCCAATGCCTGGAAACCCCCATGGATGGAGGAGCCTGGTAGGCTGCAGTCCATGGGGTCGCTGAGTCAGACACGACTGAGCGACTTCACTTTTACTTTTCACTTTCATGCATTGGAGAAGGAAATGGCAACCCACTCCAGTGTTCTTGCCTGGAGAATCCCAGGGGTGGGGGAGCCCAATGGGCTGCCATCTGTGGGGTCGCACAGAGTTGGACACGACTGAAGCGACTTAGTAGCAGCAGTAACAGCAGCAGGAAAACCTGTAGAAAAGTATAAACATTCTTTCTAAATAATAAGAACAAAACAATACATTCTGGTATCATCATCGTATTTATCAATGTATAGTACATACTGATGAAAGAAATTATTGCACCCATTTGTTTTTTTCCAGGAAGATTCACTGGGTAACATCAATAGCCATAGGTCAGCTACCATCATTTTTAATTCATCTAAAACATTTAGGAAGCAGATTCATTTTTTCTTGATTTTTTTTTTTTTCTCTTAAAAGAGTATCCAGTGAATGATGAGCGACTGCAGTACAGTGGTTAAGTACATAACTCTGGTACAATGCAGTCATAGATTGAATTCACACAATTCCCTTAGCTTCTCTTAGCCTAATTCTTTTCTTTTCTTTTTTTATAGAATGTTAATAATACCATCATTGGGCCACTCTGAAGATTAATATATAACAAAATGTATTTCATTTACCAGTTGCTTTTAGAATGAAGCTGAATCAAATGTATATACTTCTATTTCTCTGGGAAAATATTTTCTTTACTGTCAAATTTTTATGTACATATCAATTAAAAACCTTTATAAGAAAAAAGATAGATCTTTCTGTGGATCCAATGCTCATTGTGACATTAAAAATTTTATAGCATGCAAAATAGAATGTAAGAAAATAGATTGTAAAATCTATACATATTTAGTAGTTAGAAATCTGTCTTCTAGTAAAATTAACTTAAAGTGAGTTAGCCTGAAATATATTAAAGGATACTCACTCAAATAGGGCTTCCCTGGTGACTCAGAGGTTAAAGCGTCTGCCTGGAATGCGGGAGACACATGTTCAATCCCTGAGTCGGGAAGATCCCCTGGAGAAGGAAATGGTAACCCACTCCAGTACTATTGCCTGGAGAATTTCATGGAGGGTGGAGCCTGGTAGGCTACAGTCCATGGGGTCACAAGGAGTCGGACACGACTGAGCAACTTCACCCACTTCACTCAAATAATCAAAGGAAGAGTTATGTCAAACTATGTCAATACCAGACCACCTAACCTGCCTCTTGAGAAATCTATATGCAGGTCAGGAAGCAACAGTTAGAACTGGACGTGGAACAACAGACTGGTTCCAAATAGGAAAAGGAGTACGTCAAGGCTGCATATTGTCACCCTGCTTATTTAACTTATATGCAGAGTACATCATGAGAAACACTGGACTGGAAGAAACACAAGCTGGAATCAAGATTGCCGCGAGAAATATCAATAACCTTAGATATGCAGATGACACCACCCTTATGGTAGAAAGTGAAGAGGAGCTAAAAAGCCTCTTGATGAAAGTGAAAGAGGAGAGTGAAAAAGTTGTCTTAAAGTTCAACATTCAGAAAACGAAGATCATGGCATCCGGTCCCATCACTTCATGGGAAATAGATGGGGAAACAGTGGAAACAGTGTCAGACTTTATTTTTTTAGGCTCCAAAATCACTGCTGATGGTGACTGCAGCCATGAAATTAGAAGACGCTTACTCCTTGGAAAAAAAGTTATGTCCAACCTAGATAGCATTTTCAAAAGCAGAGACATTACTTTGCTGACTAAGGTCCGTCTAGTCAAGGCT
>SJYT01022377.1:461092-472128 GCA_006410635.1 Cephalophus harveyi
TGGGATTTCTTTGGAAGGAATGATGCTAAAGCTGAAACTCCAGTACTTTGGCCACCTCATGCGAAGAGTTGACTCATTGGAAAAGACTCTGATGCTGGGAGGGATTGGGGGCAGGAGGAGAAGGGGACGACTGAGGATGAGATGGCTGGATGGCATCACGGACTCGATGGACGTAAGTCTGAGTGAACTCCGAAAGATGGTAATGAATAGGGAGGCCTGGCGTGCTGCGATTCATGGGGTCGCAAAGAGTAGGACACGACTGAGCGACTGAACTGAGCTGATGTCAAACTTTGGGCATTGAAACGCCTGGAAGCCCTAGGAAATTCAGTAAGTTTACTCAAGAACATTGAAAACACCCTCCCCCTTCTCCTCTTTCTTTTTTGGCATCATTTTCTCTAAGGTTGATTAGGTTTCTCCGGGCACCATAAACCACTAGGGATCCAAACCCTCACAGGAGAGCTCATGGAAGGAAATAATGGGGGAAATCTTTCACATTGGTGCTCATATAGATTTCATACATAAATCTCTCATATTAATGCCTGTCCATGTTGTGAATGACCCAATCAATAAACACAGTTTTATAGTTTTGGTTAGGGGCCTATTTATTCAACAGTCACTTTGTCATAGGGAAAAGGGTAATATCTGCTTACTTTCAGACTTTTATGGTAGACGTAGAGAGGCTGAGAAATGAAGAGGGCATTGCATCCAAAAGGGAAAAATTCTAACAATTAGAACAATAACTCATTTATTCAGTTAGAATCACTCTCCTCGTTATATTAAAATATTAGCTTTATTAGGTGGTACATTTTGATCAATGGAGCAATCAATATGGTAAACTGCTTGTTCTGAATCAAGAGGAATGATTAAATGGTGAATATGAATCCTCATCAATTAATATAAAAATTAGTAAGCCATTTTTTAATATACTTTTAACAGCAGGTTTCAACTGCAGAGGCTTTTTGTCATGTAAGTTTTTTCTGTTTTAAAATAAATTTCTTTAAAACTCAGAATATTGAAATTTCAAAAAATTGGGAAATATTTTAAGCATAAGATATGCCATTCTTACTCATGAAATTGTGCTCAGTGGTAAAGAATCCACCTGTCAATGCAGGAGACATGGGTTTGATTCATACAAGAATCTTTTGGTTTTGTATTTCCAAAACACTGATGCTACCTCTATAATATATATATTACTGAGCTACATAATGTTTCAACAGATTTTAGCCATATATCTGCCTTAAATATTACTTGACTGTTTTTCATGTCTTTTATTTCTCTTTAGTGATTTCTAATTTGATTATAATGTACTGAAGTATATATTTTTCTTTGTGAAGAAGTCACTGATTTTTCCTAAATGTGAAGGTTGTGTCTTTCGTCAGTTCTAAAAATTTCTCAGATTAAATTTCTTCCAATATTTTCTTCATCTTATTACTTTACATTTAAATGTGTATTATATTTTTTCACTCTATACTCCAATTATTTTAATTTTTGCATTTCACATTTTTGACTTTCTATATTGTTTTCAATATTTTCTTCAGATGGTTCATCCAGCCAATCCATTCTCTGTTTAGCTGTGCCTATTCTGCTATTTAACTGATATAGAATTTTTAATTTGAGTTCTTTTATTTTTTAAAATCTCTGCTAGTTGGCTTTTAGTGAACTTTTCCCTCTCAAATCTGCTTATCTGTATTTATAATCTCCCTTCCTTAGAAACATTTTCAACTTGCATTCTAATAATTTAAAATTTTTATGCATTATTTCTTAGTTATACTCATTTAATATTGCTGCTGTGACAAATTATCACAATAATTTGTTTGAAATTTTACAGTAGTTATTTTAGTGGACTAAAACTTGATGGATCGAAGGAAACACAAGTTTATTCACTTAAACGTGTGGAGGTTAGAAATCTTAAATGGGTCACAAGTTGCTAAAATCAAGATTTGGGGCAGGTCTGGTTCCTTCTGGTGGCTCCAGAAGAAAATCTATTCCTTGATTTTTCTAGCTTCTAAAGTCTACTAGGACTCCTTGAGTTTTCTGGCTTATAGCTGCACCACTTCAATCTCTGCTTCTATTATCACATCACTTTCTCCCTGACTTTAACTCTATTTGAAAGGACCCTTCTGATTACAGAATAATCCAGCATAGTGCTTTCTTTAAAAAATGTTCAACTTAATCACATCTGTTAGGCCCCTTCTGCCGTGTAAGATAATATACTCACAGGTTCCAGGGATTCAAGGGTCAAAGTTCTGGGGGGGCATTTATTATTCAGTTTGCCACATACTCAGAAAATTGTAATATAATCTTTATATACCTACTATTTTTATTTTTTTCCCTGATGAATACTACCCATATAGTTTTATAATATTGAATGATTTTTAATTGGGGTTCATAATTTTTTATAACTTTATGGCATTTCCATGAGGCCTGGTTTTAGTGTCAGTTCCCTCAGAAGTTAAGTTTTTTGTTATTCTCTTTTGTTTCTTTCTGAGACCTGGAAGAAATACAAATCCACTCCACTTCAAATTAATTATTCTTTTGGATTTTTTGGAACCAGACAAATAGTATAAATTCAATTCCTATACCTACCTTGTTGTGATAAATTCTCATGAGAAACTATTTCTATTTTACTTAGAAAAAGAGCCTGAAATATGAGAAAGAAATTGCCCTTGCTTTCTGACTGGCTTAAAATTCATTTTTTAGTTAACTGTATTTTCTAAGAGTATAGAACTTTCTCTACTCCTAACTTTGCATGTGGCAAATTCCCATGATTCCTCACCCTGCACAAGTGCAGGCTCACAGAATCCTGACATGTTCCCTTCCAGCAGGGGAACACACATTCAGGATATACAACAGCTTCAGCAACTGCTCCTTTTCCTAACTTTGTCTTCCTTGAGAAATTCTGCCCTTGGAAGTTCCATTTCTCCAAGTCTTATACAATCACTCTTTTAAAAAAGCATGGTTTTTCTTTCTGGTTTACTTCACTCTGTGTAATGGGCTCCAGTTTCATCCACCTCATTAGAACTGATTTAAATGTATTCTTTTTAATGGCTGAATAATACTCCATTGTGTATATGTACATTTATTCTTTTTTTTTTTAAAAAATTTTATTTTTGCTTTATTTTACTTTACAATATTGTATTGGTTTTGCCATACATTGACATGAATCCACCATGGGTGTATACGAGCTCCCAATCCTGAATCTCCCTCCCACCTCCCACCCCATATCATCATACAGTATACTAATGCATATATATGGAATTTAGAAAGATGGTAATGACAACCCTGTATGCGAGACAGCAAAAGAGACACAGATGTATCGAACAGTCTTTTGAACTCTGTGGGAGAGGGAGAGGGTGGGATGATTTGGGAGAATGGCATTGAAACATGTATAATATCATATATGAAATGAGTTGCCAGTCCAGGTTCGACGCATGATACTGAATGCTTGCGGCTGGTTCACTGAGATGACCCAGAGGGATGGTACGGGAAGGGAGGGAGCGGGGTTCAGGATGGGGAACACGTGTATACCTGTGACAGATTCATGTTGATGTATGGCAAAACCAATACAGTATTGTAAAGTAATTAACCTCCAATTAAAATAAATAAATTTATATTAAAAAAATAGAAAAGCATGGTTTGTATTTTATGTAGCAGTTTTAGATATTTAATAGCCATTGGTTTGTACTGAAGGAAACAAGGAAGTCTCAGTTTTTGTAAATACTGATTTATTTAGTTCACTAAAAAGTGGATTCCATTTTGAAAATGGTAATTTAATCTTACTTGAGAGCTATTTCAAGTAAATAGAATTTGAAAAATAGGTTTTAGAAATTTACTTTCATGTTCTGAGTTTATGACAGTAACTATTGCTTATTGAGAGTTTGCCAATAATTATTCGATAATTATTCTTTTGGGCATACTATACCACAAGTTTTCAGAATATTCTCTTTGTATTTTGAGGTTAAAAAGAGTTCATGGAAGCATTTTAAAAAACACATTTAAGATAGCAATAATCTATCATGAAATGGTGTGGATAAACAAAATAATTTATATAGCCCATTCTCAAACCTAGATGCTAATCTCTAGCAGAGATTTTATAAAGCGAAACAATCCACATAAGTCGATACTTACCCAGATGTTCTGATCAGACTTCACTGAAACAAAAATGTTCAAAGCTAAAAAAATTATTCTGTCAGTAAGTGAACTATAAAGAAATCATATCTTAAAAGTATGAGCAAATTCCCATATTAATTGGTAAAAATGTAATTGTAAATATATGTGTAGTAATTATTACAAATGGTCTATTTCCTATGTACTTGGAAACATATTCTGGGTAATTTAGATAAAAATTGATTTATTATATTTTCATTCATGCCCTCTATGGCCAATGATTGCTTACTACTGTTTTCAACATGGGGTTTCTACTGTAATCCATAGGTCTTGTTCTATTCTTGTTACTGAAATTGAAGCAAGTAGAATTTTGGTCCTTTATACATCCATAAACTAAGAAAGAACCAATATGAATTATATCTGTGACAAAAGAACTTGGCTCTTACTGATTATCAAATGATACACTGTATTGGGAATTTCTCTTTAAAAATCTCAATAATCATAGCTTAAATGAAAGCCATGGAGACAGACTATTTTTGATCATGTATCTGGAAAATGTATTTTTCTGTTATTCATTTTAGCAAAAGACTATTAATTATTTTGTTGTTTCAGTGAACTCTGTACCTGTCCATAAAATATTTGTCTTCTAGTTTGAGCAAAGATTTTTTCGTGATCTGTAACCTAGAAAGTCTGTAAAGATTTGGGTTGAAGAGCGTGGCAGCACTTCTTTTGTAGATCTTAAATTATAATTTTGAGTATTTAACTTAAAGTAAGATAACCTTATGAAAAATTCTTCTGATGTAGCATTCATTATTTTTTCTTCATTTTGTTTAATACATAAAATAATGAAGATATCTTTCTTATATATATATATATATTTTGGCTAGGAATGATGTTATTTTTGTTACATATAGTATAACCAAGCTAATCTAACCTTAAATGCATTAAACAGTTTATATATATTATTGTTAACATGTAACTTTCACTCATGCTATAACTTATACGTTTGTTGTTGATTAGTCACTAAGTTGTGTCAGGCTCTTTTGTGACCCCATGGACCCACCAGGCTCCTCTCTCAATGGGATTTCCCAAGCAAGAAACCTGGAGTGGGTTGCCTTTTCCTTCTGCAGGGGATCTTACCAATCCAGGGATTGAACCTGTGTCTCCAGCATGCACGTGGATTCTTTACCACTGAGCCACCATGGAAGCCCCTTACTGACACTAACATATTACTTATACACCATACTATTTTGAGGCCTTATATATATGTATATGTAAGTCTGTTTATATGTCTTCATAATAGAGCCCATCTATTACTTAATTCTCTAAGCTTCATGTTCACAAGCTAACCAAAATAAGCCTGTGTTACAAATTATTGACCAGAACAAAATGTTACAGTGAAGTCATGTGTGTATGTGCATGTATACACATATATGGATGTGTGTTTGTATATGTGTTTTGTGCAGACATATAGATACTCACATAGGTGCATAAGGTATATGATTGTGCCAATCAGGATCAGATAAAGAAATTTTAATTTACAACACTAAAAAATCAAAATGAAAGTAATCTCTTACTGTCTAATGTCATAACTGTCATAACAGTAATCTCTTACTGTCATAGTTTTTAACCTGTCTAATGTCATAACTTAGGCTTTCACATTTTCAATAGTCTATTTTTTTTCAGTTGACTACAGGATCTCTAATTTCTGTAGTATTTGCCTTAATAGGCACAAATTTACAATATAAAACAAAGTCAAAGGGTAAAGAAATTTTTTCTATGGCTTATCCAGCTCTGGAAATACCTTACAAACTTGCAGAAAAGCGATTTTAGTATATGTTTCACAGATTCTGCTTCATTGCTCATTTGTAAAAGCAAACATTTGCCATGAAGACATAACTGCCAATTTAGCCTAAATAAGACAAATGAGATAATGAGACCAGTGGCAGATTCAAGTTGACAAATCCTGCAGAATACCCAGCTCTAAGTAAAAAGCTTTTCTTTCCTGCCAAAAGGTCTATATGCTAATACTAACTAATTTGCCAACCTTGGCCCTATGTTGTTTGACAATAGCTGAGCATCCCAATTTGTTACAGTTGTGACATTAATTTGGATGTAAAATGTAGCTTGATCTAGTAATCTATGCAGCCTCTTAACCCAGCAACCAATCACATAGATTCATACTTTGAACTGCAAAGCTTAAAAAGTAGAGAGAGTTTTTTAAGCTCAGGACACATTATTATGAAAAGGGTAATATTATGGACATCATAAATGTGACTTTCAACTGCTCATTACAGCAACAGAAACAAAATAAAGTGTGTTATTTACTTTAACATTGTAGGATCATTCACAATATTTGATTTGATTCAGTTATAAAAATACTTGTAACTTAGTTATTAGTTTTGATAGATTTTGAAAAGTCAGAGTATTAAAAAATATGTATCTTTTGAATCCATCCTAAGAATTAAAAAAAAATCAAAGGTATTGAAATGCTGTATTATTTCTATTTCATGAAGATTTTCTCATTATTTAATAGAAAACCTATGGTACTTTTGATACAAGTTAATTCTGTATATTAGAGGGGAAGTAAGTTAAAATTTCAGTTTAGAGAAATTTATTTAAGAAATAACAAACAAGGCCCTTAGAGTGAAGAAATGTTTGGTTTATTCTTTTAAAACTTGTCCTAGGTTAATGAATAAGAATAATGTGGCTTCCTTCGTGGCTCAGAGGTTAAAGCATCTGCCTGGAATGCGGGAGAACCGGGTTCGATCTCTGGGTTGGGAAGATCCCCTGGAGAAGGAAATGGCAACCCACTCCAGTACTCTTGCCTGGAGAATAACTCTGTGGGAGAGGGAGAGGGTGGGATGATTTGGGAGAATGGCATTGAAACATGTATAATATCATATATGAAATGAGTTGCCAGTCCAGGTTCGACGCATGATACTGAATGCTTGCGGCTGGTTCACTGAGATGACCCAGAGGGATGGTACGGGAAGGGAGGGAGCGGGGTTCAGGATGGGGAACACGTGTATACCTGTGACAGATTCATGTTGATGTATGGCAAAACCAATACAGTATTGTAAAGTAATTAACCTCCAATTAAAATAAATAAATTTATATTAAAAAAATAGAAAAGCATGGTTTGTATTTTATGTAGCAGTTTTAGATATTTAATAGCCATTGGTTTGTACTGAAGGAAACAAGGAAGTCTCAGTTTTTGTAAATACTGATTTATTTAGTTCACTAAAAAGTGGATTCCATTTTGAAAATGGTAATTTAATCTTACTTGAGAGCTATTTCAAGTAAATAGAATTTGAAAAATAGGTTTTAGAAATTTACTTTCATGTTCTGAGTTTATGACAGTAACTATTGCTTATTGAGAGTTTGCCAATAATTATTCGATAATTATTCTTTTGGGCATACTATACCACAAGTTTTCAGAATATTCTCTTTGTATTTTGAGGTTAAAAAGAGTTCATGGAAGCATTTTAAAAAACACATTTAAGATAGCAATAATCTATCATGAAATGGTGTGGATAAACAAAATAATTTATATAGCCCATTCTCAAACCTAGATGCTAATCTCTAGCAGAGATTTTATAAAGCGAAACAATCCACATAAGTCGATACTTACCCAGATGTTCTGATCAGACTTCACTGAAACAAAAATGTTCAAAGCTAAAAAAATTATTCTGTCAGTAAGTGAACTATAAAGAAATCATATCTTAAAAGTATGAGCAAATTCCCATATTAATTGGTAAAAATGTAATTGTAAATATATGTGTAGTAATTATTACAAATGGTCTATTTCCTATGTACTTGGAAACATATTCTGGGTAATTTAGATAAAAATTGATTTATTATATTTTCATTCATGCCCTCTATGGCCAATGATTGCTTACTACTGTTTTCAACATGGGGTTTCTACTGTAATCCATAGGTCTTGTTCTATTCTTGTTACTGAAATTGAAGCAAGTAGAATTTTGGTCCTTTATACATCCATAAACTAAGAAAGAACCAATATGAATTATATCTGTGACAAAAGAACTTGGCTCTTACTGATTATCAAATGATACACTGTATTGGGAATTTCTCTTTAAAAATCTCAATAATCATAGCTTAAATGAAAGCCATGGAGACAGACTATTTTTGATCATGTATCTGGAAAATGTATTTTTCTGTTATTCATTTTAGCAAAAGACTATTAATTATTTTGTTGTTTCAGTGAACTCTGTACCTGTCCATAAAATATTTGTCTTCTAGTTTGAGCAAAGATTTTTTCGTGATCTGTAACCTAGAAAGTCTGTAAAGATTTGGGTTGAAGAGCGTGGCAGCACTTCTTTTGTAGATCTTAAATTATAATTTTGAGTATTTAACTTAAAGTAAGATAACCTTATGAAAAATTCTTCTGATGTAGCATTCATTATTTTTTCTTCATTTTGTTTAATACATAAAATAATGAAGATATCTTTCTTATATATATATATATATTTTGGCTAGGAATGATGTTATTTTTGTTACATATAGTATAACCAAGCTAATCTAACCTTAAATGCATTAAACAGTTTATATATATTATTGTTAACATGTAACTTTCACTCATGCTATAACTTATACGTTTGTTGTTGATTAGTCACTAAGTTGTGTCAGGCTCTTTTGTGACCCCATGGACCCACCAGGCTCCTCTCTCAATGGGATTTCCCAAGCAAGAAACCTGGAGTGGGTTGCCTTTTCCTTCTGCAGGGGATCTTACCAATCCAGGGATTGAACCTGTGTCTCCAGCATGCACGTGGATTCTTTACCACTGAGCCACCATGGAAGCCCCTTACTGACACTAACATATTACTTATACACCATACTATTTTGAGGCCTTATATATATGTATATGTAAGTCTGTTTATATGTCTTCATAATAGAGCCCATCTATTACTTAATTCTCTAAGCTTCATGTTCACAAGCTAACCAAAATAAGCCTGTGTTACAAATTATTGACCAGAACAAAATGTTACAGTGAAGTCATGTGTGTATGTGCATGTATACACATATATGGATGTGTGTTTGTATATGTGTTTTGTGCAGACATATAGATACTCACATAGGTGCATAAGGTATATGATTGTGCCAATCAGGATCAGATAAAGAAATTTTAATTTACAACACTAAAAAATCAAAATGAAAGTAATCTCTTACTGTCTAATGTCATAACTGTCATAACAGTAATCTCTTACTGTCATAGTTTTTAACCTGTCTAATGTCATAACTTAGGCTTTCACATTTTCAATAGTCTATTTTTTTTCAGTTGACTACAGGATCTCTAATTTCTGTAGTATTTGCCTTAATAGGCACAAATTTACAATATAAAACAAAGTCAAAGGGTAAAGAAATTTTTTCTATGGCTTATCCAGCTCTGGAAATACCTTACAAACTTGCAGAAAAGCGATTTTAGTATATGTTTCACAGATTCTGCTTCATTGCTCATTTGTAAAAGCAAACATTTGCCATGAAGACATAACTGCCAATTTAGCCTAAATAAGACAAATGAGATAATGAGACCAGTGGCAGATTCAAGTTGACAAATCCTGCAGAATACCCAGCTCTAAGTAAAAAGCTTTTCTTTCCTGCCAAAAGGTCTATATGCTAATACTAACTAATTTGCCAACCTTGGCCCTATGTTGTTTGACAATAGCTGAGCATCCCAATTTGTTACAGTTGTGACATTAATTTGGATGTAAAATGTAGCTTGATCTAGTAATCTATGCAGCCTCTTAACCCAGCAACCAATCACATAGATTCATACTTTGAACTGCAAAGCTTAAAAAGTAGAGAGAGTTTTTTAAGCTCAGGACACATTATTATGAAAAGGGTAATATTATGGACATCATAAATGTGACTTTCAACTGCTCATTACAGCAACAGAAACAAAATAAAGTGTGTTATTTACTTTAACATTGTAGGATCATTCACAATATTTGATTTGATTCAGTTATAAAAATACTTGTAACTTAGTTATTAGTTTTGATAGATTTTGAAAAGTCAGAGTATTAAAAAATATGTATCTTTTGAATCCATCCTAAGAATTAAAAAAAAATCAAAGGTATTGAAATGCTGTATTATTTATATTTCATGAAGATTTTCTCATTATTTAATAGAAAACCTATGGTACTTTTGATACAAGTTAATTCTGTATATTAGAGGGGAAGTAAGTTAAAATTTCAGTTTAGAGAAATTTATTTAAGAAATAACAAACAAGGCCCTTAGAGTGAAGAAATGTTTGGTTTATTCTTTTAAAACTTGTCCTAGGTTAATGAATAAGAATAATGTGGCTTCCTTCGTGGCTCAGAGGTTAAAGCATCTGCCTGGAATGCGGGAGAACCGGGTTCGATCTCTGGGTTGGGAAGATCCCCTGGAGAAGGAAATGGCAACCCACTCCAGTACTCTTGCCTGGAGAATCCCATGGAGGGAGGAGCCTGGTAGGCTACAGTCCATGGGATCACAAAGAGTTGGATACAACTGAACGACTTCACTTCCTTTGATGAGTAAGAATATTACAATTGTATATGAGAAGGAGAAATATTATATAACAAAGTTTATATTGAACAAATATGAACTGGTGTGACTCATTCATTAAGAAGTAGATTGGACATTCAGGGATTTAACTCAAACATTGTAAACTGTAGTAAAACATTTAATTCCTGACAGACAAAAGTGAATGTTAAATATTTTATAATTACAAAATACACTAATCTTATCATTATAAAATAAATTAAGGAAAATATCTGCATTGCTTGAGAAAACCACATTTATAAAAATAAACCCAGCAAGCAGTTTTGGAAAAAAATAAATTGACAATTAATGATAATATTAACAATTTCTTCAAATCAGGAATATTTTAATTTTCACTTAAAATAAGTTTATAGAAGGTTTAGGAG
>SJYT01022377.1:481017-519693 GCA_006410635.1 Cephalophus harveyi
TGATAACCCTGTATGTGAGACAGCAAAAGAGACAAAGATGTATAGAACAGACTTTTGGACTCTGAGGGAGAGGGAGAGGGTGGGATGGTTTGGGAGAATGGCATTGAAACATGTATACTATCATGTAAGAAACGAATAGCCAGTCTATGTTCGAACCAGGATACAGGATGCTCAGGGCTGGTGCACGGGGATGATCCAGAGAGATTTTATGGGGTGGGAGGTGGGAGGGGGGTTCAGGATTGGAAACTCATGTACACCCGTTGCTGATTCACGTCAATGTATGGCAAAACCATTACAGTATTGTAAAGCAAAATAAAGTAAAAATAAAAATTTATATAAAAAAAGAATACACAGAAGAACTGTACAAAAAAAGATCTTCACAACCCAGATAATCATGATGGTGTGATCACTCATCTAGAGCCTGACATCCTGGAATGTGAAGTCAAGTCGGCCTTAGAAAGCATCACTATGAACAAAGCTAGTGGAGGTGATGGAATTCCTGTTGAGCTATTTCAAATCCTGAAAGATGATGCTGTGGAAGTGCTTCACTCAATCTGCCAGAAAATTTGGAAAACTCAGCAGTGGCCACAGGACTGGAAAAGGTCAGTTTTCATTCCAATCCCAAAGAAAGGCAATGCCAAAGAACGCTCAAACTACCGCACAATTGCATTCATCCCACATGCTAGTAAAGTAAAGCTCAAAATCCTCCAAGCCAGGCTTCAGCAATACGTGAACCATGAACTCCCTGATTTTCAAGTTGGTTTTAAAAAAGACAGAGGAGCCAGAGATCAAATTGCCAGCATCCGCTGGATCATGGAAAAAGCAAGAGAGTTCCAGAAAAACATCTATTTCTGCTTTATTGACTATTCCAAAGCCTTTGACTGTGTGGATCACAATAAACTGTGGACAATTCTGAAAGAGATGGGAATACCAGACCGCCTGACCTGCCTCTTGAGAAATCTGTATGCAGGTCAGGAAGCAACAGTTAGAACTGGACATGGAACAACAGACTCGTTCCAAATAGGAAAAGGAGTACTTCGAGGGTGTATATTGTCACCCTGCTTATTTAACTTATATGCAGAATACATCATGAGAAACGCTGGGTTGGAAGAAGCACAAGCTGGAATCAAGATTGCTAGGAGAAATATCAATAACCTCAGATAAGCAGATGACACCAACCTTATGACAGAAAGTGAAGAGGAACTAAAAAGTCTCTTGATGAAAGTGAAAGTGGAGAGTGAAAAAGTTGGCTTAAAGCTCAACATTCAGAAAACGAAGATCATGGAATCAGGTCCCATCACTTCATGGGAAATAGATGGGGAAACAGTTGGAATAGTGTCAAACTTTATTTTTTTGGCTCCAAAATCACTGCAGATGGTGATTGCAGCCATGAAATTAAAAGACGCTTACTCCTTGGAGAAAAAGTTATGACCAACCTAGATAGCATATTCAAAAGCAGAGACATTACTTTGAGGTAATGTCTGTCTAATCAAGGTCCGTCTTAAGGTCCATCTAGTCAGGGCTATTGTTTTTTCCCGTGGTCATGTATGGATCTGAGATTTGGACTGTGAAGAAGCCTGATCGCCGAAGAATTGATGCTTTTGAACTGTGGTGTTGGAGAAGACTCTTGAGAGTCCCTTGGACTGCAAGGAGATCCAAGCATTCCATTCTGAGGGAGATCAGCCCTGGGATTTCTTTGGAAGGAATGATGCTAAAGCTGAAATTCCAGTACTTTGGTCACCCCATGTGAAGAGTTGACTCATTGGAAAAGTCTCTGATGCTGGGATGGATTGGGGGTAGGAGGAGAAGGGGACAACAGAGGATGAGATGGCCGGATGGCATCACTGACTCGATGGATGTGAATCTGAGTGAACTCTGGAGTTGGTGATGGACAGGGAGTCCTGGCGTGCTGCGATTCATGGGGTCACAAAGGGTTGGACACGACTGAGCAACTGAACTGAACTTACAGTCAGTGAAGGTTTACGTGCTCAACAAGGACAAGCAATGGGACAGCCAGGGCACTGGATATGTCATCCAGCTATTTTGAGCAGCTGAAGGACATGTCTCTGTTAGTTAGGGCCTGGCAAAACATGGTCCCCAAGAGAAGAGAATGACAAACCACTGCGGTATTCTTGCCTAAGAACTCCATGAACAGTATGAAAATGCAGAAGGATATGACACTGAAAGTTGAACCTCCAAAGTCAGTACGTGTCCAATACACTACTAGGGAAGAGCAGAGAAATAGCTACAGAAATAATGAAGAGGCTGAGCCAAAGCAGAAATGGCACCTGATTGTGATTGTGTTTGATGGTGAAAAGTAAAGTCTGATATTGTAAAGTACGTGAATCTGGATGTTAGGTTCATGGGTCAAGGTAAATTGGATGTGGTCAAACAGGAAATGGCAAGAGTGAACATCAACATTTTAGGAAACAGTGAACTAAAATAGATGGGAATGAACAAATTTAATTCAGATGACCATTATGTCTACTACTGTGGGCAAGAATCCCTTAGAAGGAATGGCATAGACCTCATACGTCAACAAAAGAGTCTGAAATGTGTTACTTGCCTGCAATCTGAAAAATGACAGGATGATTTCAGTTCATTTCCAAGCAAACCATTCAAGATCACAATAACCTAAGTCTATGCCCCAACCCCTGATGATGAAGAAACTGAAGTTGAATGATTCTACAAAGGCCTACAATGCATCATAGAACTAACACCAAAGAAAGATGTCCTTTTCATCATAGGGGACTGGAATGTAAAAATAGAAAGTCAAGAAATACCTGGAAAAACAGGCAAGTTTGGTCTTGGAGTACAAAATGAAGCAGGGCAAAAGCTAACAGAGTTTTGTCAAGAGAACAGACTGTTTGCCAAGCAAACACACATTTCCAACAACACAAGAGATGACTCAACACATGGATGTCACCAGATGGCCAATACTGAAATCAGATTGATCATATTCTTTACAGCCAAAGATGTAGAAACTCCATACAGTCAACAAAAATAAGAACTGGAGCAGACTTAGGCTCATATCACCAGCTCCTAATTGCAAAATTCAGGCTCAAATTGAAGAAAGTAGGGAACACCACTAGGCCATTCAGGTACGATCTCAATCAAATCTTTTATGTTTATACATAAAGTGGAGACACCAATTAGATTCAAGGGACTAGGTGTGATAGACAGAGTGCCTGAAGCACTAGGGACAGAGGTTCATAACATTACATAGGACTTGGTGACCAAAACCATACCCAAGAAAAAGACATGCAAGAAGGCAAAGTGGTTTTCTGAGGAGACTTTACAAATAGTTGAGAAAAGAATAGATATGAAAGGCAAAGAAGAAAGGGAAAGATATATCCAACAGAATGCAGTGTTCCAAAGAATGGGAAGGACAGATAAGAAAGCCTTCTTAAATGAAAAATGCAAAGAAATAGAGGAAAACAATAGAATGGGTAAGACTAGAGATCTCTTTAAGAAAATTGGAGTTACTACTAAGGGAGCATTTCATGCAGCAATAGGCACAATAAGAGACAAAAATGGCAAGGACAAAACAAGCAGAAGATATTAACAAGAGGTGACAAGAAACACAGAAGAATCATTAAAAAAAAAAAAAAAAAAAAAAGTCTTAATGACCCAGATAACCATGATGGTGTGGTCACTCACCTAGAGCAAGATATCCTGGAATGTGAAGTCAAGTGGGCCTTTGGAAGTATTACTATGAACAAAGCTAGTGGAGGGGATGGAAACCCAGCCGAGTTATTTCAAATCCTATAAAATGCTGCTGCTAATGTGCTTCACCCATTATGCCAGCAAATTTGAAACTCAGCAGTGGCCACAGGACTGGAAAACGTCAATTTTCATTCCAATCGCAAAGAAAGGCAATACCAAAGAATATTCAAATTACCATACAGTTCAGTTCAGTTCAGTTCAGTTCAGTTGCTCAGTCGTGTCCAACTCTTTGCAACCCCATGAATCGCAGCATGCCAGGCCTCCCTGTCCATCACCATCTCCCGGAGTTCACTCAGACTCACGTTCATCGAGTCCATGATGCCATCCAGCCATCTCATCCTCATCCCCTTCTCCTCCTACCCCCAATCCCTCCCATCATCACAGTCTTTTCCAATGAGTCAACTCTTCGCATGAGGTGGCCAAAGAACTGGAGTTTCAGCTTTAGCATCAGTCCTTCCAAAGAAATCCCAGGGTTGATCTCCCTCAGAATGGACTGGTTGGATCTCCTTGCAGTCCAAAGGACTCTCAAGAGTCTTCTCCAACACCACAGTTCAAAAGCATCAATTCT
This sequence comes from Cephalophus harveyi, assembly GCA_006410635.1. Taxonomy (NCBI): domain Eukaryota; kingdom Metazoa; phylum Chordata; class Mammalia; order Artiodactyla; family Bovidae; genus Cephalophus; species Cephalophus harveyi. The sequence goes on from SJYT01022377.1 coordinate 485,312, forward strand.
TTGGTGATCAGACTTCTTCACAGTCCAACTCTCACATCCATACATGACCACAGGAAAAACCGTAGCCTTGACTACCTGGACCTTAGTTGTCAAAGTAATGTCTCTGCTTTTGAATATGCTATCTAGGTTGGTCATAACTTTTCTTCCAAGGAGTAAGCATCTTTTAATTTCATTGCTGCAATCACCATCTGCAGTGATTTTGGAGCCCCCCAAAATAAAGTCTGACACTGTTTCCACTGTTTCCCCATCTATTTCCCATGAAGTGATGGGACCAGTTGCCATGATCTTCGTTTTCTGAATGTTGAGCTTTAAGCCAACTTTTTTGCTTTCCTCTTTCAGTGCAAAGAAATAGAGGAAAACAGCAGAATGGGAAAGACTAGAGATCTCTTCCAGAAAATTAGAGATACTAAGGGAACATTTCATGCAAAGATGGACTCGATAAAGGACAGAAATGGNTTGCCATTCCCTTCTCCAGTGGACCACGTTCTGTCAGCCCTCTCCACCATGACCCGCCCGTCTTGGGTTGCCCTGCAGGCATGGCTTGGTTTCATTGAGTTAGACAAGGCTGTGGTCCTAGTGTGATTAGATTGACTAGTTTTCTGTGAGTATGGTTTCAGTATGTCTGCCCTCTGATGCCCTCTTGCACCACCTATCATCTTACTTGGGTTTCTCTTACCTTGGGTGTGGGATATCTCTTCAAGGCTGCTTCAGCAAAGCACAGCTGCTGTTCCTTACCTTGGACGAGGGGTATCTCCTTACCACCGCAATTCCTGACCTTCAATGTGGGATAGATCCTCTAGGCCATCCTGTGCCTGCACAGCCACTGATCCTTGGGTTGCTCCTCCCAGCCTCTGGCCCTGGCCTCAGGCCTGGGTGGCTCCTCCCAGCTGCCGCCCCTGGCCTCGGTCTCAGGCTCAGGGTCACCGCCCCTGGCCTTGGGCACGAGGTGGCTTCTCCCGACTGCCCCTGACATCGGACGTGGGGTGTCTCCCCCCGGCCGCCACTGGCCTCAGAGGTGGGGTGGCTCCACCTAGCTGCCGCCCTGACCTCAGATGCTGGGTGTCTTCTCCCGGCCGCCGCCCTGACCTCGGACGCGGGGTGTCGCCTCCCGGCCGCCCCTGACCTCGGACGTGGGGTGTCTCCCCCTGGCCGCCAATGGCCTCGAAGTGGGGCAGCTCCTCCCGGCCGCTGCCCTGACCTCAGACCACGCGGGGTGTCTCCCCCCGGCCGCCACTGGCCTCGGATGCGGGGTAGCTCCACCCAGCTTCTGCCCTGACCTCGGACGCCGGGTGTCTCCTCCCGGGCCTCCATTGACCTCAGCAGAGGGTAGCTCCTCTCGGCCGTTCCTGCGCCGTCACAGCCTGGCACTCTAGGCTGCTGCCCCCGACCTTGGACGTGGGGCAGCTCCTCCCGGCCGTGCGTAGTGAGCCGGCCCGGCTCTCGCAGCGGACCGCGCGTAGCGGTTCCAAATAGGAAAAGGAGTACGTCAAGGCTGTATATTGTCACCCTGCTTATTTAACTTATATGCAGAGTACATCATGAGAAATGCTGGACTGGAAGAAACACAAGCTGGAATCAAGATTGCCGGGAGAAATATCAATAACCTCAGATATGCAGATGATACCACCCTTATGGCAGAAAGTGAAGAGGAGCTAAAAAGCCTCTTGATGAAAGTGAAAGAGGAGAGTGAAAAAGTTGGCTTAAAGCTCAACATTCAGAAAATGAAGATCATGGCATCTGGTCCCATCACTTCATGGGAAATAGATGGAGAAACAGTGGAAATAGTGTCAGATTTTATTTTTGGGGGGATGAAGAGGAGCTAAAAAGCCTCTTGATGAAAGTGAAAGAGGAGAGCGAAAAAGTTGGCTTAAAGCTCAACATTCAGAAGGCGAAGATCATGGCATCTGGTCCCATCACTTCATGGGAAATAGATGGGGAAACAGTGGAAACAGTGTCAAACTTTATTTTTGGGGGCTCCAAAATCACTGCAGATGGTGACTGCAGGCATGAAATTAAAAAACGCTTACTCCTTGGAAGAAAAGTTATGAGCAACCTAGATAGTATATTCAAAAGCAGAGACATTACATTGCCGACTAAGGTCCATCTAGTCAAGGCTATGGTTTTTCCTGTGGTCATGTATGGATGTGAGTGTTGGACTGTGAAGAAGGCTGAGGACCGAACAATTGATGCTTTTGAACTGCTGTTGGAGAAGACTCTTGAGAGTCCCTTGGACTGCAGGAGTTCCAGCCAGTCCATTCTAAAGGAGATCAGCCCTGGGATTTCTTTGAAAGGAATGATGCTAAAGCTGAAACTCCAGTTCTTTGGCCACCTCATGCGAAGAGTTGACTCATTGGAAAAGACTCTGATGATGCAAGGGATTGGGGGCAGGAGGAGAAGGGGACAACAGAGGATGAGATGGCTGGATGCCATCATGAACTCGATGGACATGAGTCTGAGTGAACTCCAGGAGTTGGTGATGTACAAGGAGGCCTGGCGTGCTGCAATTCATGGGGTCACAAAGAGTTGGACATGACTGAGCGACTGAACTGAACTGAATGCCTTTTCCCAAATGGTCCCTCAGGAAAATGTCTCATCATTTTATGAATATATGTATTCCACCTAACTGCTCTTCATCATTTTTCTGAGTCTTGCCTAATTTGGCTAGTCTCTTGCCAAAGAAATCTGTTTAAATTATCTATATGGAGCAGAATTACTTTTGAACATTGTGGCATGCTTCCAAAAGTGTTATTTCTGCTTGGCTCAAAGCATTCAGCTACATATCAATGGTTTCTGAATCCCTTCCTGACCACTTGGACGATTGTTGACTTTGCTTTACATGTGTCCTTGCTATTGTTGAACATGATGGCAGTATAGAAAATTATATTTACACACATATTGTGGTTATTAGGAAATCATTAATTGTTCATTTTTTATTTCTAAAGTATATTCATTCTCATATGTACCATAAGAACTTCCAAAGGGGGTTTCTTTGGAAAAGAAGGAAAAGCTGCTGACATAAGAGCCATCCAACCTGGAATTCTTTCAGGATAAATGTTGTAAGGTGTAAAGTCTTAGAGATAATACTACGTGTCAAAATGTCTCTCCCAGTAGGAGCCAACAAACTGAATCAAGATCTTGGTATCATGGGATTCTACATTAAAACAGAAACACATTATCAAGTGGAAAAGACAAACTTGTATTATGGTATCATTTCTTACACTTGCATTCTTACTTCTACACTCCAGAAGACCCCATTTTGTAGCCTCTCTATTAAAAGATTAACTCCAGGCACCTGATCATGCAGAAAAGCTCTTTGTTCCATTTTCTTTTCTTAAACAAATTTAAAAAAATCAATTTATTTATTTTAATTGGAGGATAATTACTTTACAATATTGTGATGATTTTTGCCATACATCAGTATAAATCAGTCATTGGTATACATGTGTCATGCGTACCCTCCATCCTGAACCCTGCCTCCCACTTCCCATCCCACTCTATCCCTCCATGTTGTCACAGAGCACCGGCTTTGGGTGCCCTTTATCATACAACCAACTCACTGGCTATCTGTTTTACATATGGCAATGCCTGTGTTTCAATGCTATTCTCTCAAATCATCCCATCCTCTTCTTCCCCCAATGAGTTCAAAAGTCTCTTCTTTACATCTGTGTCTCCTTTACTGCCCTGCATGTAGGATCATTGGTGCCATCTTTCTAAATTCCATATATATGTATATATATACATATATATTAATATAGATAATGACTTTGTCTTTCTGACTTACTTCACTCTGTATAATAGGCTTCAGGTTCATCTACCTTTTTGAACTGACTCAAATATGTTCTTTTCTATAGCTAAGTAATATTCCATTGGGTATATGTATCACAACTTCCTTATCCATTCATCTGTCGAGAGACATGTAAGTTGTTTCCATGTCCTAGCTATTGTAAACTAGTGCATTGAATATTGGGATACAAGTGTCTTTGTCAATTCTGATTTCCTCCAGGTATGTATAAAGTAGTGGGATTGCTGGGTCCTATGGCAGTTCAATTCCTAGATTTTAAAGGAAACTCCATACTGTTCTCCATAGTGATTGTATCAGTTTGAATTCCCACAAACATTGTAAGAGGGTTCCTTTTTCTTCACACCCTCTCCAGCATTTATTGTTTGTAAACTTTTTGATGATGGCCATTCTGACTGGTGTGAGATGATACCTCATTGTGCTTTTGATTTGCATTTCTCTAATAATGAGTGATATTGAGCATACATTCATGTGTTTATTAGCCATCTATATGTCTTATTTGGAGAAATGTCTATTTAGGTCTTCTGTTCACTTTTGGATTGGATTGTTCATTTTCTGGTGTTGAGCCGCATGAGCTGCTTATGTATTTTGGAGATGAATTCTTTGTCAGTTGTTTTGTTTGCTAATATTTTCTCCCATTCTGAGGGCTGCTTTTCTTATACCTTGCTTATAGTTTCCTTCATTGTGCAAAAGCTTTTAAGTTTAATTAGGTCCCATTATTTTATTAGGTCCCATTATTATTTATTTTTGTTTTTATTTCCATTATTCTGGGAGGTTGGTCATAGAGGATATTGCTATAGTTTAAGTCAGAGAGTGTTCTGCCTGTGTTTTCCTGTAAGAGTGTTATAGTTTCTGGTCTTAATTTAGGTCTTTAGTCTATTTTGAGGTTATTTTTGTATGTGGTATTAGAAATGTTCTAATTTCATTTATTGGCAAAGAAGAAGTGAAACTCTAAATGCTTGCTGATGACATGATTCTCTACCTAGAAAACCCTAAAGATGCCACCAGATAATTACTAGTGGTTGTAATTTTAGGTTGTAAGTTTAGTGGTTGTAAATTTCAATTCAATGTAATTTGTTGAGCTAATCAATGAATATAGTAAAGTGGCTGGATATAAAATTAGTACACAGAAATCCTTTGCATGCCTATACACTAGCAATGAAGAATCAGAAAGAGAAATTAAGGAAACAATCCCATTCACTATTGCAATGAAAAGAATGAAATACTTTGAAATAAATTTGTCTAAACAGACAAAAACCTTGTATACAGAAAACTATAAAACACTGATAAAAAAAAATCAAATTCTCACAAAAAGATGGAGAAATATACCATGTTCTTGGATTTGAAGAATCAGTATAGTGAAAATGATTATACTACCCAAAGCAATCTATAGATTCAATGAAATCCCTATCAAACTACCAATGGCATTTTTCACAGAACAAATAATTTCACAATTTGTATGGAAATACAAAAGACCTCAATGGGACTGGAGAGATCAGTCTTCCTGACTTTAGACTATATTACAAAGCTACAGTCATCAAGACAGTATGGTACTGGCACAAAAGCAGAAATATACATCAACGGAACAAAATAGAAATCCCAGAGATAAATCCATTCACCTATGGATACCTTTTCTTTGGCAAAGGAGGCAAAAATATACAATTAAGAAAAGACAATCTCTTCAACAAGTGGTGCTGGGAAAACTGGTCAGCTACATGTAAAAGAATGATTAGAACACTTTCTAAACCTTTTTTAGGAAACATTTTTAGTGCCCCTTTAAATTTCTTATAAAAATGCTACTCTGAAGGTAAGAACGAATGGAATATGTCCAAATAACATGATGCTTTTAGCTGAACCACATATCATAGTCACTGTGAAACAGGTCCTTTGAGAACATAGATTCAGATGTTTCAAATTGAAATAATTCACATCATACCTATATATTATAACATTTTTGATCATTGTTTCAGTAATGACATCCACCAAAAATGAACAAACAAAAGTAGAGATTGTACAAACATTTATGAGGGCCATTAGAAATTCTCTGGAATCTGTAAGTGATGGCATGCTCTGCTAAGTCACTTCAGTCGTGTTCAACTCTGTATGACCCCAGAGGGCAGCCCACCAGGCTCCCCCATCCCTGGGATTTTCCAGGCAACACTGGAGTGGGTTGCCATTTCCTTCTCCAATGCAGGAAAGTGAAAAGTGAAAGTGAAGTTGCTCAGTCGTGCCAGACCCTCAGCGAACCCATGGACTGCAGCCTTCCAGGCTCCTCCATCCATGGGATTTTCCAGGCAAGAGTACTGGAGTGGGGTGCCAAGTGATGGCATAGTATGATCTAAAAAGTCCAGTACTTTTGCCACCTCATGCGAAGAGTTGACTCATTGGAAAAGACTCAATGCTGGGAGAGATTGGAGGCAGGAGAAGGGGACGACAGAAGATGAGATGGCTGATTGGCATCACTTCAATGGACGTGAGTCTGAGTGAACTCTGGGAGTTGGTGATGGACAGGGAGGCCTGGCATGCTGTGATTCACGGGGTCGCAAAGAGTCGAACATGACTGAGCGACTGAACTGAACTGATAACTATCAGCTGGATTTTATCTCTGTGTAATTTATTCCACAGCAACTAAAAAAAGAAAACAAAAAGATCTCATTGTCATTCTGAAGAGATGTAAGCAACTATTGATACTTCAATGGAGAATAAAGAAATATANAACATGACTGAGCGACTGAACTGAACTGATAACTATCAGCTGGATTTTATCTCTGTGTAATTTATTCCACAGCAACTAAAAAAAGAAAACAAAAAGATCTCATTGTCATTCTGAAGAGATGTAAGCAACTATTGATACTTCAATGGAGAATAAAGAAATATACCTTAATAACTAGTAGTATCATGGAGACTCATCTCTTCTATCAGCCTGCTACCTCAAATATTGTTTTAAAAATCAGTTTTAAGTCTCTTCATAACTTTCTGATAGATTTTTTTGGGACAGTGTATCATATACTACCTTTTCTTTATTCTTTGGAATTTCAGAAATCTTTCAAACATTAGGGATTTCTACATGTTTTTTTTTTTTCCCCCCCTCTGTCTAGGACCCATTAACAAAACTCATAGGTAAGTTATCACCACTGCTCAAGAATTTGTAAAAAATCCACAGATGTCCCCTGATAATAAGCTTGTAGTATTTGTACAAAAAGCTGAATGTGCTACTGTCAGTGATTTAGTCTACTGTACAAGTTTTCCTTTTTCTACTTATAAGAATTTTTTTCTCCACCAGCTGAATTGCTGAAACTTCTATTTTTCTGACAGTTACACATGTATACCATGGTACTTGAATTGTTTTATTTAAAAGATAATTATATGGTCAGGTCATTCATCAATGGAATATGGAGAAAAGAAGTTCCTAGGGGTCATTTATTGTCGTGCAAATCGTAGCCATGTTATGTGACAATCCTCCTGAGGCAACACCTACTGTATTTAGCATACAGTACACACACACACACGCATACAATTTTCACTCGATAAATGAACTCTCTTGGGAGGAATCCTCATTTAGTTTCAATTGTTTCTGTCATGGGTTCAAGAGTTTGCCCTTTGCTTTCTGATACACTTTCTCTGAAGTATTTTAGTATTAAACTCATTCACAATTCCCATGCAAGATAATTTAGAAAGCAAATTCAGTATCATAGCTGTATGTCTTTAGTATTGTGTACTGTCTCTATTAGAGCTCAAGAGAACAGTTTCTATTGAAAACAGCAGTATATTTAGTAGCAGCATTTGGTAGCTCTTAGGTCTGTAATAACTATAGTAACCTGTAATAAGGGGTTGAGGATGCATGATCTGACTTCTGTCAACAAGTCAAAAGAACATGGTGGCAAGTAGGTAAAATGTCTAATATAGTATATTCACTAGGATTTTATAGTCCCAGTGACCTAGACAAGTCCTGTACTATAGCATGTTTTTAATCCTACAATGTGAAACTCTATTCAGATGTCCATTTGAATAGTCAGCATCTAGTCACTCACTTCTTCCATTTTGCCTCTTTTAAAGGCACAATTAAATTTCCTAATTATGAAGGTACATAATCTGAAATGAGATATAACCACTAAATGTGGACTGTCTTTTTAGTAATCAACTTCTCCAAAAATAGTAATTAGCACTATTTTAGAAAGACCTCTTGAGGCACCAGGTAAATTATTTTCCAAATTTCATAGAGTTAGCCAATTTCTACGTTTTTTGAAATTTATCAACCATTCTCTATAACTTTTTTGGCAAACTTTTTTTACGTCTCTTTTCTTATTTTGCTGCTAGTGTAATGCCAACAACAATGATTCAGCATGATCTTCACCAATATCATGACCAAATTTCTCCTCACAAAAAGTATGATAGTGCATGGTACAATTTTAATACCTTTGACAATGTGGTATAATTGCATTGAGTTACAATGTATATAAAGACAATTATAATTATAAAGCTTTTTTTTTTCAGTTTATTCTGTAATTTGAAAGTGTTAGCACAATGTCACATTATACTGATCTCTGTTATCCTGTTGCATCTTCTAAATAGTTCCTTTATAAAAGATACTGATATCAAGTGTACTATCTTATTCATTCCCTGTCAGTTTATCATCAATATCCATGACCCTCTAAACTTTCTCATTAATTAAACTCAAATTAATGTAGGGTGCACTGATGTTATTACTCCCACTTCCACCAAAATTAATATTTTAAATTAATTTTTATTGAAATGTAGTTGATGTACAATGTGTTAGTTTCTTATGTACTGCAGAGTGAATCAGTTTATACACACACACACACACACACACACATATATATGTATATATATATACACATATACCCATCCTTCTTTTTCATTCTTTTCTCATATAGATCATTACAGAGTACTGACCTATATGATACAGAGTACTGTACTATTTAGTAGGTCCTTTTAGTTATCTATTTTATATGTAGTAGTGTATATATGTCAATCACAATTTCCAATTTTTCTTTCCAGTCTTTTCCCCTTTAATATCCATAAGTTTCTTTTCTACATCTATGGCTCTATTTCTGCTTTATACTGAATAAACAAGTTCATTTGTATTATTTTTAGATTCCATATATAAGTGATATCATATATTTGCCTTTCATTGTCTCACTTACTTCACTCAGTATTACAATCTCTAGGTCCATCCATGTCTCTAAATGGCATTATGTTGTTCTTTTTATGGCTAAGTAATATTTCATTATAGGTAAGTACGACACCTTCTTTATTTAATCTGTTGATGGACATTTAAGTTGCTTCCATATCCTAGCTGTTGTACATAGTGCTGCAGTGAAACCTGGGATACATGTATCTTTTCAAATCATGATGTTCTTTGGACATATGCCCAGAAAGGGATTGCTGGATCATATGGTAGCTCTATTTTTAGTTTTTTAAGGCACTTCCATACTGTTCTTTCGTATGAAAGAACTCCACCCATTTACATTGTCAACAACAGTGTAGTTCCTTTTATCCACACCCTCTCTAGTATTTCTTTTTCACTGTTCTCCTTCTACCACTTTTTAAGTCAAAGTTTATGTTTTCTATTGCCCTTTGGGAATTCTATATCACCTAGTACTCACTACCAAATTTCATGTCCAATTTATTCTGAATGAAATTTGACATAAAAGAGATACCAGCAATGTTTGCACTTATGCCAAATTCATTCCAAATATGGATTTAAGATTTTTTGCTTCTAGTTCTTTGGTCTGCAATTCATGAATAATTTTATTCACTGAATGTATTAAGAAAGCATCTCTATAACCACCCAGTTCCACTGAAGACTTTGCAGTGTCTCCTCACTGTCATAGGCAGGGATGCTGTTCAATTAGGGACTTGAAGAGGTGCTTCACACACATGATATTTATCCTAAAAATTTCACATTGCCATAGAGTTCATGTTGGGAGATGCAGTTACAAAGTCCCGAACTACATCATGATTCATAAATGAGATGAATTTGGCATCATGTTTAAGGCTTTCTATTTAGTTATCCTTTAATCTTACCCACTTAAAATTCGTCTGGTAGAAGACAGATTGAATGAGACAAGATCCTTTAAAATATGTTTAAAGGATGTAAAATAGATATTTTGTGAATAATAGGGAAAGGAGTATGTCAAGGCTGTATACTGTCACCCTGCTTATTTAACTTCTATGCAGAGTACATCATGAGAAACACTGGGCTGGATGAAACACAAGCTGGAATCAAGATTGGAAGAAATATCAGTAACCTCAGATATACATATGACATCACCCTTATGTTAGAAAGCAAAGAAGAACTAGAAAGCCTTTTGATGAAAGTGGAAGAGAAGAGTGAAAAAGTTGGCTTAAAACTCAACATTCAGAAAGCTAAGATCATGGCATCTGGTCCCATCATTTCATGGCAAATAGATGGGGAAACAATAGAAACAGTTAGAGACTTTATTTTTTCTGGGGTTCCAAAGTCATTGCAGTTGGTGACTGCAGCCATGAAATTAAAAGATGCTTGCTTCTTGGAAGAAAAGCTATGACCAACCTAGATAGCATATTAAAAAGTAGGGACATTACTTTGCCAACAAAGTCTGTCTAGTCAAAGTTATGATTTTTCCAGTAGTCATATATGGATGTGAGAGTTGGACTACAAAGAAAACTGAGTGGTGAGGAATTGTTGCTTTTGAACTATGGTGCTGAAGAAGACTCTTGAGAGTCCCTTGGACTGCAAGGACATCCAACCAGTCCATCCTAAAGGAATTCAGTTGTGAATATTCATTGGAAGAACTGATGCTGAAGCTGAAACTCCAATACTTTGGCCACTTGATGTGAAGAACTGACTCATTTGAAAAGACCCCAGTGCTGGGAAAGATAGAAGACAGTAGGAGAAGGGGATGGCAGAGGATGAGATGGTTGGATGGCATCACCAACCCAATGGATTCGAGTTTGAGTAAACTCTGGGAATTGATGTGGGACCAGGGAGGCCTGGCATGCTGCAGTCCATGGAGTCACAAAAAGTTGGACACTACTGAGAGATTGAACTGAACTGAATGAATGCTCTTTAAAAATCTATTTCATTTCCCTTTTCTTTTTAATAAATAGCAGAACTCTATCTGACTTAATCTTACTCATTTTTAATCATTACACTTAGGCTCATTTTTCTTTTTCTTTCTTTGGCCTTTTGAATTGCTCTAAGCCTTTGCACTCACTCTCCCAAACTCCATGACAGATAACTGATGAAGTTTTTCTACTATTATATTATAATACCCTTTTTTTCACTGAACAGGAAGCCCAGGAAGTGTTTCTCTGAATTTTATTGTTCCCAATACCGTTTAAGGAGGAAGCATGTCATTAGGGACAACTCTATATTGATTATGATATAGCCAATGAAGTGGCTTTGCCTGTCTTAATATTTTCATTATTCCATTCTATTCTATTCTATAGGTTTGTTCTATTTTAACATGAAAGAATAAATAGGACACTTCTCTCTCTCTCTCTTTTTTTTTTTGAACAGTCACTTGACTGTGGCTTTTATCATGTTAGGGAGGAGAGATCTGCTACCTTTTTTACATTAATGAATCGAATGTCAAAACCACAACTAACTTTCAGTTCAGTTCAATCTCTCAATAGTGTCTGATATTTTATGACCCTATCATGTCCATTGAGTTGGTGATGCCATCGAACCATCTCATTCTCTGTCACCCTTTCTCCTCCAACCATCAATCTTTCCCAGCATCAAGGTCTTTGAAAATGAGTCGGTTCTTCTAATCAGGTGCCCAAAGTATGGGGGTTTGAGCTATAGCATCAGTCCTTCCAATGAATATTCAGGACTGATAAGCTTCAGGATTGACTGGTTTCATTGCCTTGATGTCCAAGGTACTCTCAAGAGTCTTCTAAAATACCACAGTTCAAAAGCATCAATTCTTCAGTGCTCAACTTTTTTTATAGTCCAAATCTCACATCCATACATGACTATTGGAAAAACCATAGCTTTGACTAGATGGACTTTCGTTGGCAAAGTAAAATCTCTACTTCTTAATACACTGTCTATATTGGTTATATCTTTTCTTCTAAGGAGCAAGCATCTTTTAATTTCATGGCTGAAGTGATCATCTTCAGTGATTTTGAAGCCAAAACAAAGTCTCTCACTGTTTCCATTATTTCCCCATCTGTTTCCATGAAGTGATGGGGACGGATGCCATGGTCTTAGTTTTGCGACTGTTGACTTTGTTGAATGTTGACTTAGTTTTCTGAATGCTGAATGCTCACTGACTGTGGCTCAGACCATGAACTACGTATTGCCAAATTCAGACTTAAATTGAAGAAANTTCCCCATCTGTTTCCATGAAGTGATGGGGACGGATGCCATGGTCTTAGTTTTGCGACTGTTGACTTTGTTGAATGTTGACTTAGTTTTCTGAATGCTGAATGCTCACTGACTGTGGCTCAGACCATGAACTACGTATTGCCAAATTCAGACTTAAATTGAAGAAAGTAGGGAAAACCACTAGACCATTCAGATATGACCTAAATCAAATCCTTTATGATTATACAGTGGAAGTTAAAAGTAGATTCAAGGGATTAGAGATGATAGACAGAGTGCTTGAAGAACTATGGGTGGCAGTTCATGACATTGTACAGGAGGCAGTGATCAAGACCATCCTCAAGAAAAAGAAATACAAAAAGGCAAAATGGTGGTGTGAAAAGGCCATACAAATAGATGAGAGAGGAAGAGAAGCTAAAGGTAAAGTAAAAAGGGAAAGATATACCCATTTGAATGCAGAGTTCCAAAGAATAGCAAGGAGAGATAAGAAAGCCTTCCTTAGTGATCACTGCAAAGAAATAGAGGAAAACAACAGAATGGGAAAGATTAGAGATCTCTTCAAGAAAGTTAAAGATAGCAAGGGAACATTTCATGCAAAGATGGGCTCGATAAAGGACAGCAATGGTATGGACCTAATAGAAGCAGAAGATATTAAGAAGAGGTGGCAAAAATACACAGAACTATACAAAAAAGATCTTCATGACCCAGATAACAAGGATGGTATGATCACTCAACTAGAGCTAGACATTTTGGAATGAGAAGTCAAATGGGCCTTAGGAAGCATCACTATGAACAAAGCTAGTGGAGGTGATGGAATTCCAGTTGAGCTATTTCAAATCCTAAAAGATGATACTGTGAAAGTGCTGCATTGAATATGCCAGCAAATTTGGAAAACTCAGCAGTGGCCACAGGACTAGGAAAGTTTAGTTTTCATTCCAGTCTCAAAGAAAGGCAATGCCAAAAAATGTTTTAAGTATCTGACAATTGCACTTATCTCACTCGGTAGCAAAGTAATGCTCAAAATTCACCAAGCCAGGCTTCAACAGTACATGAACCATGAACTTTTTAAGCTAGATTTAGAAAAGGCAGAGGAACCAGAGATCAAATTGACAACATCCGTTGGATTTTCGAAAAGGCATGAGAGTTCGAAAAAAACATCTACTTCTGCTTTATTGACTATGCCAAGGCCTTTGACTGTGTGGATCACAACAAAATGTGGAAAATTCTTAAAGAAATGGGCATACCAGACCACCTGACCTGCCTCCTGAGAAATCTGTATGCCAGTCAAGAAGCAGCAGTAAGATCTGGACAGAGAACAACATACTGGTTCCAAATCAGGAAAGGAGTACATCAATGCTGTATATTGTAATTCTTCTTATTTAGCTTATATGCAGAGTACATCATGAAAAATGCCAGGCTGGATGAAACACAAGCTTGAATCAAGATTGGGAGAAATATAAATAACCTCAGATATATAGATGACTCCACTCTTATGGCAGAAAGTGAACCTTAGGTAACTACGTATTCTAAATATAGCCGTTTATTCTTAATTGGTTTATCCATAAGTATTTTTTGCCTCTTGTGATCCCATGGACTGTTATCTGCCAAGATACTCTATCCATGGGATTTCCCAGGCAAGAGTAATGGAATGAATGCCATTTTCTTCTCCAGGGGATCTTCCTGACCCAGGGAACAAGCTCTCATCTCCTGAATTGGCAGATGCATTCTTTACCACTGAGCCACCTAGGATGACCTTAATCTGTAATATGTACGTATCAAACCATTGGATTAACTTTAATTTCCTTCCAGTCTTCCAAAGAACATCAACATGAATAGTCTCTTTCTGTTATGTACTCACTTAAATCATTTACTGAAACTCTAGTACTTTGGCCACCTCTTGTGAAGAGTTGACTCATTGGAAAAGACTCTGATGCTGGGAGGGATTGGGGGCAGGAGCAAAGTGGACGTCAGAGAATGAGATGGCTGGATGGCATCACTGACTCGATGGACGTGAGTCTGAGTGAACTCTGGGAGTTGGTGATGGACAGGGAGGCCTGGCGTGCTGCGATTCATGGGGTTGCAAAGAGTCGAACACGACTGAGTGACTGAACTGAACTGAGCTGAAATCATTTACTTAGGTATTCTGTAGCTAATGTTTTCACTTTGGTCAATATAGTCAAGAAAATTCACCATACAGTCTTTTCTGTCCATTTTCAGTCTTTTTCTCTCCTTAAGTGTAATCATATTTACATCATTTGAATTCACTTAAAAGGAGAAATCGCTAGTCATACCATCTCAGACCATGAATGGATTGTCCACCACCAGAGATCACAATCTTTTCTTCCATATTGTCTTTAACATAATAAATTTTTTGCTGTGTGTGTTGAACAGGTCTCTTTGTATCAGTTCTACTTATGCTCCAAATCTGCCTCCTACATAACCTTTGCTTCAATGTCATGTGATATTGTTTAGCATCTGAAAAGATTCACAAGAAATAAGGCCTCAACTCATTTTATTTCCATTATATGACTCACAATAGGCACACTGGTGAGTAATTCTTTGTACAATTATTGTGAGCAATTTTTCTTTGGCTTGTTGGATGGAAATCCCTAACACACCAGCATTTCTGGTAGATACACTAGTAGGTGCATCTCTGGCAGGTAATACATCTATGACTTGCAGTCTGGGGAGTTTTGGCTCCATCTCAAGCCCAGCTCACAGGCCTCTGCCCTGTACAGGTGCACTTTATTGTAAAAAAGCAACATTGAAATCAGCTCTGTCCACTTTAATTCATTAAACATATTCCTGCCATTTCTTTCCTATCATTTATACTCTGAATGTCACATACCCCTTTAAGGAATATATGTCAAGTTATATGCCTCACATTGTAATTGCAATCTACTGGTTAATGTATCACAATGAAAATTTATGACAGATGCAATTTCTAGCTCAATAGAACATAGATAAGGTATCATTGCACAGTTATTTCTGGAAACAGTAGTCCTGGATCACACTTTCAGAAATTTCTAAGTCCAGTATAGTAGTTTTGAGCAGCTGGTATCTTTTTATCTACATATGGTATTTGTATATGTCATCAATCACTATAGTTATCAGATTGTTGACATATTTTGTTCAATGTATTTTGCAATTGTGAAGTGGAGAAACAGATTCAATATTCAAGATAAGTCCAACTGGAAAAAATCACAGAAAGCTTATTAACCTCTGTTTCAGGGAAAATTTTCTGCATGACAAGTTTACTCCAAGCTTAGTAATTCTAACCAACTTCATTTATTTGTTCACATTTCTGTCTTGACAGCTTTGTGAACTTGGCTCAGCTGGACAGTTATCCTACTGATCTTGCTGTGGTAACTCATGAAGCTACCATAATCTGAGGCTTGATGGTCCTAAATGGACTCATTATATGTCTGGGGCTTTTGCTGTATGGCTTGACATTCTTGTCTATGTAATGCCTCTCTTCACATAATTTATCATCTTCGAGGAGGCTTAGCTCTGCTAACATGCAGAATGAGAGTCTCAGGATTCTAAGAGGGCACATTCTATTGGTGAAAGCAAGCCAATGGGACATATAAGATTCAAAAGTAAAGGGAAAAGATTTCTCCTCTTGTAAGAGGAGAAGAAAAACAAAGAGATATTTTAATCTATCACAACCCCCACAGTCAGTTCATTGTACTTCTACTTAAGAAGAATGGCATTATGCAATGAAATTATAATGTATTATGGCTAACAATGAATCTACCATATATGGCAGAAAGCAACACAATATTGTTAAAACAACTGTTTGCCAATTAAAAAATAAGAATAAATTAAATTTTAAAAATGGCTGAATCTACCAGAGGCTAACAACTAATGAGAGGTAACAATACATAAGGGCTTCCTAGATTGCTCCATGGTAAAGAATGAACCTGCCAGTGCACGAGACATAGGTTTGATTCCTTTGAGGGGAAGATCCCCTGGATAAGGAACCATCAACCCACCAGTATTTTTTGCTTAGGAAATCCCATATACAGAGGAACATGTTGGGTTATAGTTGACAGGGTCACACAGAGTTGGGTATCACTTAACCACTAAACAGTGACAATATAAAAGGCAGTGGAATATCATGGTTAAAATCACAGAGTTCAGAAACTATTTGTCTAGATTTGCCCTGGAGGAAGGCATGGCAACCCACTCTAGCATTTTTGCCTGGAGAAGGCCATGGACAGAGGTTCTTGGCAGGCTACAATCCATGGGGTCACAAATATCAGACACAACTGAGTGACTAACATGTCTAGATTTGAATCTTGCTTTTTAATGATCCAATATTTGTGTATTGTGATGAGGTTTAGTTCATTTTAGTCTCTCAGATGTTCCAGATCTTTGCGACCCCATGGACTGCAGCACGCCAGGCCTCCCTGTCCATCACCTACTCCCAGAGTTTACTCAAACTCATGTCCATTGAGCTGGTGATGCCATCCAACCATCTCATCCACTGTCATCCCTTTCCCTTCCCTCCTTCAATCTTTCCCAGGATCAGGGTATTTTCAGTGAATCAGTTCTTTGCATCAGGTGGCCAAAGTATTGAAGTTTCAGCTTCAGCATCTGTCCTTCCAATGAATATTCAGGACTGATTTCCTTTAGGTTGGATGGGTTGGATCTCCTTGCAGTCCAACGGACTCTCAAGAGTCTTCTCCAACACCACAGTCCAAAAGCATCAATTCTTCAGCGTTCAGCTTTCTTTAAAGTCCAAATCTCACATCCATACATGACTACTGGAAAAACCATAGCTTTGAATAGACGTCAAAGCTATTATTTTGTTGGTAAAGGTCTGTCTAGTCAAGGCTATGGTTTTTCCAGTGATTATGTATGGATGTGAGAGTTGGACTGTGAAGAAAGCTGAGCGCCGAAGAATTGATGCTTTTGAACTGTGGTGTTGTAGAAGACTCTTGAGAGTCCCATGGACTACAAGGAGATCCAACCAGTCCATTCTAAAGGAGATCAGCCCTGGGTTTCCTTTGGAAGGACTGATATTAAAGCTGAAACTCCAGTACTTTGGCCACCCCATGCGAAGAGTTGATTCACTGGAAAAGACTCTGATGCTGGGAGGGATTGGGGGCAGGAGGAAAAGGGGACGACCGAGGATGAGATGGCTGGATGGCATCACCGACTCGATGGACGTAAGTTTGAGTGAACTCCGGGAGTTGGTGATGGACAGGGAGGCCTGGCATACTGCGATTCAAGGGGTCACAAAGAGTCGGACACGACTGAGCAACTGAACTGAACTGAACTGAAAGTAATGTCTATGCTTTTTAATATGCTGTCTAGGTTGGTCATAACTTTTCTTCCAAGAAGCAAGCATCTTTTAATTTTGTGACTGCAGTCATCATCTGTAGTGATTTTGAACCCCCCAAAATAAAGCCTGTTACTGTTTCTATTGCTTTGCCATCTATTTGCCATGAAGTAATGGGGCCAGATGCCATGATCTTAGTTTTCTGAATCTTGAGTTTTAAGCCACTTTTTTCACTCTCTTCTTTCACTTTCATCAAGAGGCTCATTAATTTTTCTTTGCTTTCTGCTTTAAGGGTAGTGTCATCTGCATATCTGAGGTTATTGATATTTCTCTCGACAATCTTGATTCCAGCCTGTGTTTTATCCAGCCCAGCTTTTCTCATGATGTGCTTTATATATAAGCTAAATAAGCAGGGTGACAATATACAGCATCGATGCACTCATTTCCCTATTTGGAACCAGTCTGTTTTTCCATGTCCAGTTCTAATTGTTGCTTCTTGACTTGCACACAGATTTCTCAGTAGACAGGTCAGGTAGTCTGGTATTCTCATTTCTTTAAGAATTTTCAGTTTGTTGTGATCCACATAGTCAAAGGCTTTGGCATAGTCAATAAATCAGAAGTAAGTGTTTTTCTGGAACTCCCTTGTTTTTTTGATGATCCAACAGATGTTGACAATTCATCTCTTGTTCTTCTGCCTTTTCTAAATCCAGCTTGAACATCTGAAAGTTCATGGTTCACATACTGTTGAAGTCTGACTTGGAGAATTTTGAGTATTACTTTGCTAGCATATGAGATGAGTGTAATTGTGTGGTAGTTTGAGCATTTTCTGGCATTATCTTTCTTTGAGATTGGAAAAAAGCTGACCTTTTTCAGTCCTCTGGCCACTGCTGAATTTTCCAAATTAGCTGGCATATTGAGTGCAGCACTTTCACAGCATCATCTCTGAGGATTTGAAACAGCTCAACTGGAATTCCATCACCTCCACTAGATTTGTTCGTAGTGATGCTTTCTAAGGCCCACTTGACTTCACATTCCAAGATGTCTGACTCCAGGTGAGTGATCACACCATCGTGGCTATCTGGGTCATAAAGATTCTTTTTTGAATAGTTCTTTGGTGTATTTTTGCCACCTCTTCTTAATGTCTTCTGCTTATGAGGTCCACACCATTCTTGTCCTTTATTGTGCCCATCTTTGCATGAAATGTTCCCTTGGTATCTCTAATTTTCTTGAAGTGATCTATAGTCTTTTCCAGTCTATGGTTTTCCTCTATTTCTTCGCATTGATCACTGAGGATGCTTTATGTATCTATTGCTTTCTTTTCCTTTACATGTTAAGTATAAGGGTTATAATAGCACACCATCAGAGGGTTGCTATAAGAATTAAATGAATTAATGGCCTAGCAACTGAGTATATTAAGAACAAAATAAATGTTATTTATAAATCATTTTCATACACAACTTGCATTTGCATATCTCATCATATGATTATTTCTTTTAAAATTTTATAAATGGTTACTGATTTTGTGGCTAACTAAAAGTCACAGAATTTTCCCACATCTTTCAGTTAATCCTAGATGGATTGCTTTTTAAATGATATTTAAAACTTAAGGCAAGAACAGTATTTTGCTCTGATAAATTGTTGATTTTAATACACTCAGCTTGTAAATATGTCTTTGCTTTCTAATTGCTATGTGTTAGAAATTTCTCTAATAACTCTCATAATTGAGACAATAACATCCTCAAATACTTCATAATTATGTAATTTTCACCCAGTTAGTAAGTGAGCAAAACATGGTCAAAGACTTGTTGGTACACCTTGATCCTGTGTACTGTTGGATTGAAGCAATCTTTTTCTATTGTTTCCCTTTTTACAATACTGGAAAGCTGTGTATTTTATTTTAGTAATTTTCCTTAAAAATTACTTAATTTTTACACGCATACTTAATTTTTAAATGTTTCTCTAATCCATCCATGTTAAAGAGAATAGCTTGTTATAAAATTTCTCTAAATACTACCTACCCAGCTGAAAGATGTTTCTTTTGTAAAATTTCATTTTTTTAAAATATTTTATAAAATAAAAAACAGTGGTATATTTATTTCATATACTTTCTGTATTTGGTTCAATTTATTGACATATTATAACTCTTGACTCATTAGTTATTTCCCTGTTCCCAAACTACTAATTATCTTATCCTTTTATTTTCATTTTAATTTTTTTCATATCTAAAATTCATTTTTTTCTTTTTCTTCTAATCTTGTTTTATGGTGCTATTTTCTTCATAGTCACTCTGAGTGTTATCAATACACTTATTTTAATATCTTAAGAGCAATCTGCTACTTTCATTTCAACACTGTGAAGTCATATATTTGCTGTGGCTTTATTAGATTTTTTCAATGGTTTTCTGTTTCATTGTATATAATAACTTGTTTCTAAGGGCACAGGTTCTAGGTCCCATTATCTTTTCAGTGTATCCAGGGATCTGTCTTACACTCCCAATCACTAATATGAATTTCTCCTCTGACTCATCAAATCAGTTATGTTGGATGGAGAAGAATCGATGTATTGAATATCACATGTTGAAGATGACTGAGGATCTACTAGCCAGGGTCTTTGAATTAAACTGTTGAGACCTGCCTCCTGGATCTGTTCACTTTCTCACTATTGTTACATGAGCAAGAGACAGGCTGCTCTTGTTTTGAGCTGTTATATGTCTGAAACATTGTCACCAGAGGTTAGGCAGCCAGACTAATGGACTGTCTGATTTAACGTTTCATGTTTTCTAGTGACCATATCCTTTATTAAGTACTGACTGTTCTGCTGTATTATAATAATAAAAAGAGAATTGTGCTTTTTGATCTTTTTTCTTAAGTCATTTGTCTGTTGGAGTCCACCCAAAACCAAATCAAACAGTGTATGAAAATGTAAAAATCATTGCATTTTCTGTATAATACTTTTAAAAAACCCTCAGATTAACTCACAATTAGATCAGTGTCACTAATATTAATTATTTTTCTTTGAGTGGAATAATTTGACTTTGCACATATAACAATCCCAAAATCTTCTTCCAACATAAAAATTATAGAATAATTCTTACTATCATTATCATCCCTTCAGAGGTCACAAATTCTTATTTATCTCTAAAAATGTGTTTTTCTAAAGTAGGTATTTCCTTTATGCAACATGTTATCAGAGCCTTGGGCTTCCCTAGTGCCACAATGGTAAATAATTTGCCTGCCAATACAGGAGATGCAAGTTTGATTCCTGGCTTAGGAAAATCTCCTGGAGAAAGAAAAAGGCAACCCATTCCAGTATCCTTGCCTGGGAAATCCCATGGACAGAGGAACGTGGTGGGCTAAAATCCATGGGGTCACATAGAGTCAGATAGGACTTTGTGATTAAACAATAAATTAGAGCCTCAAAAGTTTCTTCTGTTTATTTTAGGTGAATTTATGAGTTTGCTTTGTTTTTTATTTTATTATCAAGCATAGGGTCTACATATAGTCTTTGAAGAGTTGATTTTAAAAAGTTATGCCTCTCTAGTAACATGGATGCATAACTTGAAGGATGCCTTCCATACCATATTTTATATATATTTGTGGACAGTTTTAATTTTTATTAGCTTTGAGTGTTTTAATATACCTTATTCTTTTGACACATAAAAATAAAGCTTCTTGGGTTGAAACCAGACTTATTTTATCTTTAGAAAAATCTCTAGAAAGTTCTTTTGGTCAATCAAAATGAATATATTATCAGTTGAACATTGATTTTTAGAAAAAAATAAAAGAAATTTACTACTATAATTTGTCTGATATATATTTCCTACTTATTGCATTTATTTCACTTTTCTAGCATTAGTTTGTTCCACGTTTTTGGTCAAAATTGAATCCAATGTATATTTGTCCACTCTTCTAATTTTTGAGTTGTAAGCTACTATGTATTCAGTTTGGGAAAGGGTCGACCACGTCACCATTTCTTAGGTGGACGGTTACGTCCTCTACGTTCTCTACACCCAAGATAGGACTGAACCCTTCTAGGGAACCTCATCTTTACTTTGGGTGAGGTCATAAGAATGAACCTTTTAAGGAGCCTGTCTCCCGGGACCTCCCGATTCTAGGTACCCCAGGGTTTCTCAACCGTTACTGACTCTTACGTGTGTGTGTGTAAATAAGTGAAATCGTTACAACGTCTAAAACAAAAATCGAACAACTTTGATGATGTCTCGTACATCCAGAAACTTTGAGAGTAAAAATGTCTTTCGTGTAAAATGGAAATATAAACATCAACAGTACCTTTTCGAATGAGAAGGATTTGTTCGTCTGTCGTACGTTAATGTACTATTATAAGGGATCTAGGATAGATAAGAAGAGAAAGACAGGAAAATTCATTAAAATCTAACGAAATACAGACACTTAAAGGGATAGTTATGTAATTATATAAAACGAAGATATACAAATGGGGTTTATCACTTATTTAATAAACCTCCTCTTTAAGTATAAAAATAATAGAATAAAGGTAATACTTAAAGTATACGTTCTTATTACACGTTCTGATGAATGACATACCCGGGTGTCTAAAACCGTCGACAAGTTTAGGATCTGATTTAAACTTGAAATTTAATAAATGACTTGGATTCGGTGGATTGTAGGTTCCTCGTCAACGACGCGTCCACCCGGCTCTCCTCGATGAGGTGTAAGTTCCAGTCCTCCCCGTCGCCACTCCTCTATGGGAAACAGGTTCCATTCCTCGTCGTCGACACGAAACGACCTCGTCGGGACTTCTCTATGGTGTTCAGGTTCCATTCTCTTTGGGTTCATTCTATCATACACAACACTCTCCCGTAGTCTCTTGTCTGTGTCTTTGGTATTAGTGTCTTTTGATCAGTTAGATTAGTGTGTTTGGTGTTGGAACAGATTGAGTTACTTTGATTCGGTACGGTACATCCCGGTGGTTTCTGCCCTGGGTCATGGTGGAGAGGTCTGACAGACTGTGGTCCACTGGAGAAGGGAATGGCAAACCACTTCAGTATTCTTGCCTTGAGAACCCAATGAATAGTGTGAAAAGGCAAAATGATAGGATACTGAAAGAGGAACTCCCCAGGTCGGTAGATGCCCAATATGCCACTGGAGATCAGTGGAGAAATAACTCCAGAAAGAATGAAGGGATAGAGCCAAAGCAAAACAATACCCAGTTGTGTGTGTGACTGGTGATAGAAGCAAGGTCTGATGCTGTAAAGAGCAATATTGAATAGGAATCTGGAATGTTAGGTCCATGAATCAAGGCAAATTGGAATTAGTCAAACAGGAGATGGCAAGAGTGAATGTCGACATTCTAGAACTCAGCAAACTAAAATGGACTGGAATGGGTGAATTTAACTCAGATGACCATTATATCTACTACTGTGGGCAGGGAATCCCTGAGAAGAAATGGAGTAGCCATCATGGTCAACAAAAAGTCTGAAATGTAGTACTTGGATGCAATCTCAAAAACGACAGAATGATCGCTGTTCATTTTCAAGGCAAACCATTCATTATCAGAGTAACCCAAGTCTATGCTCCAATCAGTAATGATGAAGAAGCTGAAGTTGAACGGTTCTTTGAAGACCTACAAGACATTTTATAACTAATACCAATCAAGATGCCCTTTTCTTTATAGGGGACTGGAATGCAAAAGTAGGAAGTCAAGAAACACTTGGGGTAACAGGCAAATTTGGCCTTGGGATACGGAATGAAGCAGGGCAAAGGCTAATAGAGTTTAGCCAAGAGAATGCACTGGTCATAGCAAACACCCTCTTCCAACAACACAAGAGAAGACTCTACACATGGACATCACGAGATGGTCAACACCTAAATCAGATTGATTATATTCTTTGAAGCCAAAGATGGAGAAGCTCTATAGAGTCAACAAAAACAAGACTGGGAGCTAACTGTGGTTCAGATCATGAACTCCTTATTGCCAAATTCAAACTTAAATTGAAGAAAGTAGAGAAAACCACTAAACCATTCAGGTATCACCTAAATCAAATTCCTTATGATTATACAGTGGAAATGAGAAATAAATTTAAGGGACTAGATCTGATAAATAGAGTGCCTGATGAACTGTGGATCGAGGTTCATGACATTGTAGAGGAGACAGGGATTAAGAACATCCCCATGGAAAAGAAATGCAAAAGAGCAAAATGGCTGTCTGAGGAGGCCTTACAAACAGCTGTGAAGAGAAGAGAAGTGAAAAGCAAGGGAGAAAAGGAAAAATATAAGCATCTGAATGCAGAGTTCCAAAGAATAGCAAGAAGAGATAAGAAAGCCTTCCTCGGCAATCATTGCAAAGAAATAGAGGAAAACAACAGAATGGGAAAGACTAGAAATCTCTTCAAGAAAGTTAGGGATAGCAAGGGAACATTTCATGCAAAGATGGGCTCAATAAAGGACAGCAATGCTATGAACCTAACAGAAGCAGAAGATATTAAGAAGAGGTGGCAAGAGTACACAGAAGAAAAGATATTCAAAAAATATATACAAAAAAGATATTCACAACCAAGATATTCACGATGGTATGATCACTCGCTTAGAGCCAGACTTCCTGGAATGTGAAGTCAAGTGGGCCTTAGAAAGCATCACTATAAACAAATCTAGTGGAGGTGATGGAATTCTAGTGGAGCTATTTCAAATCCTGTGCTATGAAAGTGTTGCACTCAATATGCAAGCCAATTTGAAAAACTCAGCAGTGGCCACATGACCAGAAAAGGTCAGTTTTCATTCCAATCCCAAAGAAAGGCAATGCCAAAGAGTGCTCAAACTACCACACAATTGCACTCATACACCCTGCTTATTTAACTTATACGCAGAGTACATCATGAGAAACACTGAGCTGGAAGAAGCACAAGCTGGAATCAAGATTGTTGGGAGAAATCTCAATAACCTCAGACATGCAGATGACACCACCCTTATGGCAGAAAGTGAAGAGGAACTAAAAAGTCTCTTGATGAAAGAGGAGAGTGAAAAAGTTGACTTAAAGCTCCACATTCAGAAAATGAAGATCATGTCATCTGGTCCCATTACTTCAGGGAAAATAGATGGGGAAGCAGTTCAAACAGTGTCAGACTTTATTTTGGGGGGCTCCAAAATCAGATGGTGACTGCAGCCATGAAACTAAAAGACATTTACTCCTTGCAAGGAAAGTTATGACCAACCTAGATAGCATATTCAAAAGCAGAGACATTGCTTTGCCAACAAAGGTCCATCTAGTCAAGGCTATGGTTTTTCCCGTGGTCATGTATGGATGTATGGATGTGAGAGTTGGATTGTGAAGAAAGCTGAGCGCCAAAGAATTGATGCTTTTCAACTGTGGTGTTGGAGAAGACTCTTGAGAGTCCCTTGGACTGCAAGGAGATCCAACCAGTCCATTCTGAAGGAGGTCAGCCCTGTGTTTTCATTGGAAGGACTGATGCTAAAGCTGAAACTTCAATACTTTGGCCACCTCATGTGAAGAGTTGACTCATTGGAAAAGACTCTGACGCTGGGACAGATTGGGGGCAGGAGGAGAAGGGGACAACAGAGGATAAGATGGCTGGTTGGCATCACCGACTCGATGGACGTGAGTTTGAGTGAACTCCGGGAATTGGTGATGGACAGGGAGTCCTGGCGTGCTGTGATTCATGGGGTCGCAAAGAGTCAGACACGACTGAGTGACTGAACTGAACTGAACTGAGTGCTCTCTGACATTAAACATTTCATAGATGTCTGGGTACCAGTACTTTTCTTAGTTTTGCAAGAAATTCTGCAGATCTCATTTTTGCAAAATTTACAGATGTTTTTGTGAAAACAGAGCTGTCTTTTGACTTTAAATCTGTTTTGACCCCTAAATACTTACAGCAATAACATTTGGAGACTAAATTGTCTTGCATCACAGGGAAATATGATATCTTATTAGTTTCTTCTGTTATTCAACTTTAAAAACAATTCCTTTTGCATAGTGATTTTATGTAATAATCCCTTTCAATGCAATGTCAGTTTATGTACTTTTTGAACCGTTTTCTCCAGGAGCGATGTCTCTCTTCTCTATTAAAAAAAAAGAAAAAAGCAAAAGTCTCAATGATTGTATCCACATTTTGTTTTAAAACAAATTATTACAATTTATGAAACACCTTCAAATATATATATATATGTATACTTGCTTATGTATGTCTATATATATTAAAGAAAGAAAATCATTTTCAATAGAGAGAAAATTTTCAGACTGCATCATCTTAGATGATATGAGGGTGATTATTCTGATGTGCTTTAAAAAAGCAATAATCTGGAGAAAAGGAAGTCATTGGTAATACCAGGTCAAAATATATGATGTTCTCTGTATGAAAATATTACTCTTCCACCCAATTTAAGATAAAGTTTATGACAATTATTATTCCTCTTCCCTATAGTCCTCAATTTGATCTTTATAATTTATTTTTAATTAAATTTACTTTGAGTTTTACTTCATTTATTTGACAACTTGATATTTAAATCATTTTTGCCTATTCAAATACAAATATCTACAAATTATCTACAGAATATGCTCAAGAAATATGTTACAATTGGGAGACACAAGTGAGAGACTTAAAGGTGGAGGAAAATAGACATCACATTTCTGTGCTTCTGGAAGTGACTTTGATAATAGTAGTAGTCACACAAGGTAAGTAACAGTGACTGCAGAAGGCTGAAGACAACAACTGTATTAACACAGTTGCAACCACAGCAGCAAGAAGACTGAATCCTTGCATCCTGCTCAGTAGCCGTGGGTAGTTATGGCATGGCAACCTCAGAATCTCCAGGAACTCAGCAAGCGTATGGTCTCAGGAGTTCAGGATAGGCAGCAGATTCCTGAGCTTGATGTAACCTCTCTTTTTCCCTTTTGCTCCTCTAGCATATGCCTACAGATAGCATCATCTTAATCAATTTTCTTTCTACTGGAACTATCAAGAGTAGTGTCTCTTATAATGACAGGATATCAACTGATAGATGTGCTAAGGAGTATCCCCATGGAATAAACCATTAAATCTGAAAATTTGAGAGTATTTATCTGACCTGATTGTAAATATTGACCTTATCACATTTGGAAAATGAACCATTGATAATCATAACATACATAGGCAAATTGTCATTTATACACCTAATTCCTGGGATGAAGTGATTAGTGAAGGCAAGACTGAACTAGATTGTTAGGGTGGATACTGCTTATAAGAATTATGGGATGTTGACTATTTTTGAATGTACTGTAGAGTTTACTGAAAAATAATACCAAAGTAGTGGTAAAAGAATCAACCTGTTGGATGCAGGAGACACAGGAGAATTAGGTTTGATCCCTGTGTTGGGAAGATGCACTGGAGGAGGAAATGGCAATCCACTCCAGTATTCTTACTGGGACAATCCATGGACAGAGGATTCTGGCAGACTACAGTCCATAGGGTCTCAAAGAGTTAGACACGACTGAGTACACACACCATGCCAGCCTGTTAAACACTTAGATCAAGATCCAATCAGAGAAAAAGTTTATGTGATGACACTAAAATAAGATCAAAATATAATCATGCAAGGCAAGTAGAATCTAGAGCATCACATGTGACTTACATACTATGTTATTTGGTAAGAACTGGGGACAAGAGGGTAGGAATTGAGGACATGTATATAAGATTCCTCTATTTCTTTTCCTTGATTACTGAAGAAGGCCTTCTTGTCTCTCCTTGCTATTCTCTGGAACCCTGTGTTTGGTTCGGTGTATCTTTTCTTTTCTCCCTTGCTTTTCGCTTCTCTTCTTTCTTCAGCTATTTGTAAAGCCTCCTCAGGCAACCACTTTGCCTTCTTGCTTTTCTTTTTCTTTGGGATGGATTTGTACACTGCCTCCTGTAAAGTATTATGAACCTCTGTCCATAGTTCCTCAGGCACTCTGTCTATTAGATTTAATTCCTTGAATCTATTAATCACCTCCACTGTGTATTCAAACAGGCTGTAAGCCATGCCTGACTTCCCTAGTGGTTTTCCCTTCTTTCTTTAGTTTAAACCTGAATTTTTCTATGAGAAACTGATGATCTGAGCCACAGTCAGCTCCAGGTCTTTTTTTGCTGACTGTATGCAGTTGCTCCATCTTCAGCTACAAGGAATGTACTCAGTCTGATTTCAGTATTGACCATTTGGTGATGTCTATGTGTAAAGTCTATCTAGTACTGTTGAAAAACAATGCTTGCTATGACCTGTGTGTTCTCTTGGCAGAATTCTGTTAGCCTTTGGCTTGCTTCACTTTGTACTCCAATGACAAACTTGGCTGTTACTCCAGGTGTCTCTTGACATCTTTTTTGGATTCCATTGCCCAGTGATGAATAGGATATCTTTTCTTGGTGTTAGTTCTAGGAGGTCTTCTAGGTCTTCATAGAACTGATCAACTTCAGCTTTGGCATCAGTGGTTGGAGCATAGACTTGAATTACTGTGATCATAACAAACTGTGGGAAACTCTTAAACAGATGAGGATACCAGACCATCTTACCTATCTCCTGAGAAACCTGTATGCTAGTTTAGAAGCAAGAATTAGAACCCTGTATGGAAGGAATAATTAGTTCAGGATTGAGAAAGAAATATGACAAGGTTGTTTATTGCCACATTGCTTGTTTAATTTATAAATAGAGCAAATTATGAAAAGTGCTGGACTGGATGAGTTACAAGCTGGAATCAAGATTGACAGTAGAAATATCAACAACCTCAAATATGCAATAATATGACTCAAATGGCAGAAAGCAAAGAGGAGCTAAAGAACCCCTTGATGAGGGTGAAGGAAGAGAGTGAAAAGGCTAACTTAAAACTAAATATTAAACAAAACAAAACAAGATTATGGCAGCTCCATCACTTCATGGCAAATAGAAGGGGAAAAGTGGAAGCAGTGACAAATTTCCTCATCTTGGGTGCTAAAAATCACTGCAGATGGTGACTGCAGTCATGAAATTAGAAGATGATTGCTTTTTGTCAGGAAAGCTATGACAAACTTAGAAAATGTGCTGAAAAGCAAAGGTATCACTTTGCTGACAAAGGTCAGTATGATCAAGACTATGGCTTTTCCAGTAGTCATCTATGGTTGTGAGAGCAGGACCATAAAGAAGGCAAAGCACTAAAGAACTGATGCTTTCAAACTATGGTGCTGGAGAAGACTCTTGAGAGTCCCTTGGACAGCAAGGAGTTCAAACCAGTCAATCTTGAAATCAACCCTGAATACTCATTGGAAAGATTGACCCTGAAGCTGAAGCTACAATACTTTTCCCACTTGATGAGAACAGCTGATTCATTGGAAAACCCTGATGCTGGAAAAGATTGAAGGCACAAGGAGAAGGGGGAAACAGAGCATGAGATGGCTGAATGACATCACCAATGCAATGGACATGAACTTGGGCAAACTCCAGATGATGAGGGACAGAGAGCCTGGTGCATGACATCCATAGGGTCTCAAAGAGTTGGAAATGACTGGGCTACTGAACAACAACAACAAGATAAAATTTCAAGTAATAAAGAAACTCAAGACCTTCAAGCCTTTTTTGCCAACAGAATCAGCTGCTTCTACCTTGGCAACACACTAGTTATTCTTTGCTTCAAATTTCTGTGATAATGTTATCCTAGGCAGTTACTTTATATGATTAGTTTATTCACAAATCTCCATACCCTGTTTCCCCTCCCCTTCATATCCATTACTACAGAGCATGTACTAGTGCCTCTAGGAAACAAGCAAAGTATGACTTGGAAGAAGAAAACTTATATCCTAAAAGATTTGCCAAGTTTTGCTAATTTATATGAGTAAAAACCTAGACATATTTTGTGGGGCTATATTCTAAGGGTTTATATCAAGAAGAATAAGATGTAGCATTAGATCAAACAAAATTTGTGTCTACAAATATTGTAGATGATGTAACAGAGATTCTGATTCAACTGCAAACTCAAGCAGATTAGAATACTTTTTAATAGCTCAGTTGGTAAAGAATCTGCCTGCAATGCATGAGACCATGGTTCAATTCCTGAGTCAGGAAGATCGGCTGGAGAAGCGATAAGCCACCCACTCCAGTATTGTTGGTCTTCCCATGTGGATCAGCTGATAAAGAATCTTCCTGCAGTGCAGGAGACCTGGGTTCGATCCCTGGGTTGGGAAGATCCCCTAGAAAAGGAAAAGATTACCCATTCCCGTATTCTGACTTGGAGAATTCCATGGACTCTATAGTCTATGGGCTCCCAAAGAGTTGGACATGACTGATCAACTTTGACTTTCACTTTAACACTTTCATGGTTAATTGGCTGAAACCTGATCTACACAGTGGCCCACATTAATAAATTAATTGCCAGAATTTCCTTAGTAAACTGGGAAGAAGGAATCTAAATATGTAGGAAGATAGCCATCTTGGTGTGGATTCCTCTTTAATGATAGGTCCTAGGATACCAACCTGAAAATATTTGAAACATCTTGAAAATGTGTTGGCAAAAAGATCTCCAAAAACAGAACTCTAAGTTCTCTGTAGTTTATTCTTTGAAGGTCTGTGATGATAGTGGCCAGTGTTTCTTTTGACCTGGATTCTCTCATTTCAGTGGGTTTGATTTAAATCCTAGACTAGCAAATGAAGCAACTGTGGTGAGCATAGGTCCAGAGAGACAACTGAAATGTTTTGACCTGCAGAGATTAATATCAGTGACTTAATTAACCACAGTATCCTGGATGAGAGCCTATTATTGTATTATTTGCATATTTACTCAGAAAAACTATAAGTCTCATGAACACAGACTACTGTTGAGTTACCATACAAGAGACTGAGCCAGAACTGAGCTAGGTCACAGCCTTTTTATGATGGTAATAAAATGGGAAGGTCTTATAATAATGTCAAAATCTATTATTTGATCTTAATGTAATACTGAAGCAGCAATCTAGAAGAGGAATTAGTATCACTCAGAAAAGGATATAATAACTGATATGAACTCACTGTCCACTTTTGAAGAAAATAAATACTTCTTTCCTTACATACGGATAGTTGCTTCCTCTAGGGAAAAAGCATGTTGTTGATACTGCTGTTATATGATATGAAAGTTTAAAAATGGACAGATGTATTTATGTGGATATTGAGTAGCCATAAAAGAGGATGCCAAACAGACAGTCCCTATTGCCTTTTACCTACACCTAAACTATCTATATTTTTTGGTATTGTCAATTGATACAACATTGACAATGTGTATGTGCAGATGCATGCTTCTGTCAATCTTTGGAGATTCAAAGTTGAAAATAAATCATCATAGCTTTAACAAAATGATGTTCATAATAGCACATAATACTTCCTGGGGAGTATCTTGGAAATGTTTTAATAGTGTATAAATATATAACTTAAAACTTAAAGAGTTATAGGAGGTTTACCCAGTAGAAAACAAGAAGGAGGACAGAGAAAGATTCACCACAGAAAAAAGGGAGACCAAGACAGAAAAAGA
The DNA here is from genome assembly GCA_006410635.1 of Cephalophus harveyi. NCBI lineage: Eukaryota > Metazoa > Chordata > Mammalia > Artiodactyla > Bovidae > Cephalophus > Cephalophus harveyi. The sequence goes on from SJYT01022377.1 coordinate 516,203, forward strand.
AAAAGAATATATACCCATCTGAATGTGGAGTTCCAAAGAACAAGATAAGAAAGACTTTTTAAGTGAAAAATGCAAAGAAATAGAAGAAATCAATAGAATAAGAAAGATTAGAGATCTCTTCAAGAAAATTAGAAATACCAAGGGAATATTTCATGCCAAGATAGGCACAATAAAGGAGAGAAACGGTATGGACCTAATAGAAGCAGAAAATATTAACAAAAGGTGACAAGAATACACAGAAGAACTGCACAAATAAAGGTCTTACTGGCCCAGATAACCAAAATGGTGTGCCCACTCACGTAGTCAAACATTCTGGAGCATGAAGACAAGTGGGCTTTAGGAAGCTTTACTATGAATAAAGTTAGTAGAAGTAATGGAATTGCAACTGAGCTATTTCAACTCCTAAAAGATGATGCTGTGAAAGTGCTGCACACATTATGCCAGGGAATTTGGAGAACTCAGCAGTGGCCATAGGAATAGAAAATTTCAGTTTTCATTCCAGTCCCAAAGAAGGGAAATGCCAAAGAATGTTCAAATTACTGAATTGTGCTCATTTCACATGCTACCAAGGTAATGCTCAAAATCTTCCAAGCTAGGCTTCAACAGTATGTGAACTGATAACTTCCAGATAGGCAGCTGGATTTACAAAAGGCAGAGGAACCAGGGATCAAATTGCCAACATCCGTTGGATCACAGAAAAAGGAAGGGAATTCCAGAGAAACATCTAATTCTGCTTCATTGACTACATTAAGGCTTTGACTGTGTGGATCACAACACGCTGTGGAAAATTCTTCGAGAGATGGGAATACCGGACCACCTTACCTGCCTCCTGAGAAACTTGTATCTAGGTCAAGAAGCAAGTTAATACAAGACATGGAACAACAGACTAGTTCAAAATTGGGAAAGGAGTACATCAAAGTTGTATATTGTCACCCTGCTTATTTAACTCATATCCAGAAGACATCATGCCAAATGCCAGGCTGGATGAAAGCCAAGCTGGAATCAAGATTGTTGGGAGAAATATCAGTAACCTCAGATATGCAGATGACACCACCCTAATGGCAGTAAGCCAAGAAAAACTAAAGAGATTCTTGATGAAGGTGAAAGAGTTGAGTGAAAAAGCTGGCTTAAAACTCAACATTAAAAAAACTAAGATCATGGCATCCAGTCCCATTACTTCATGGCAAATAGATGAGGAAAAATGGAAGCAATGACAGACTTTATTTTCTTGGGCTCCAAAATCACTGTGGATGGTGACAGCAGCCATGAAATTAAAAGACATTTACTCCTTGGAAGAAAAGTAATGACCAGACAAGACAACATATTAAAAAGCAGAGATATCACTTTGCCAACAAAGTATTGTATAGTCAAAACTGGTTTTTCCAGTAGTCATATATGAATTTGGGAGCTGGACCATAAAGAAGGTTGAGTGCCAAAGAATTGATGTTCTTGAACTGTGGTGTTGGAGAAGACTCTTGAGAGTCCCTTGGACTGCAAGGAGATCCAACCAGTACATCCTAAAGGAGGTCAGTCCTGAGTGCTCTTTGGAGGGCTGATTTTGAAACTGAAACTCCAATACTTTGGCCACCAGATGAGAAGAGTTGACTCATTGGAAAAGATGCTGATGTTGGAAAAGATTGATGACAGTAGAACAACGGGGCAAGAGAGAATGAGATGGTTGGAAAGAACCACCAACTCAATGGACCTGAGTGTGAGCAAACTCTGGGAGATAGTGAAGGAGAGGAAAACCTGGCATGCTGAAGTTCTTGGGGTCACAGAGAGTCAGACATGACTGAGCAACTGAACAACAAGATAGAGACAATCTGATTTATCAGGCATAACATTTATATTAATGAACTCTGGCTTTTCATTACTCCATGACCAATTTACATTTCTGAGCATTCATGCCAAACAATGAAATCTATTTTTTTTTCCAGCCTCTCTGCTCATTTACTGATGAACATGAAGTTCATAAATTTCCCCTTTATAAATATCACCTTAACCTGGGTACTCCTGAAATCATCTGTTGGTGAAATAGAAACTAAGAAGACCTATGAAATATTATCACTTTCCAATAGCCTTTTCTCTTTTCTGATTTGAGCTTTTATAGACCATCACTTTTATGCAATCAAAGCATTTTCATTACACTTTTTTTTTTTTTTCTGACATTAAGGAGCAAGTTTCTGCTCTTACAGGGCATGCACTCACTAGCACCTTTAAGATGTTAGGAGTTTTCAATATTGTCAGATAGTTAAGCATTCAGAAGACTCTTGCTGTACATGACAGGTTGAGAAATATTCAATTTTTGAAGTTATCTAAAGATACAGAGACCTTTCTGATTTTGTAATTGCATGGTTAAGCATTCTGATTTTCTCCACAAAATGAAAAGCACCCTGCAGTGCTTGCTTTAAACTATCCCTAAATAGTTATTAAGGACAATAACCACAATGAAATGAGAGTACTTTTACTTACAATTATCATCTCCATGAAAGGGGAGAGCTTCATATAGACTATTTGGAAATTATTTAATGAAAGTCTTCTTAGTAAAACAATTAAAATTTTCCCATTCTCACTGTCAGGCTCAAAAACTACAAGCAAAATGCTCCATTTGGTCAGCTAATTAAAAAGCTGTTGATGATGGCGAGGTCATAAATATGAAGCAGCCTGCCTTCTACTTTACATTTCTTTAAGAACAAGAGAATTGGGTAAATTTTTAAAAAGATTTGAAATTTAGCAAGTGATAGTTCTTACTTCTTCTGCACATTCATAATCTTTTGCAAACATGTGAGTAAAATGACCTGTATATAATGGAAAAAGATTTTCTGTTCAATTGTCAAATGCTTGTCAAATATAAAGGATCAAAGGAACTTTGCCTAAAGTCTAGCTGAGAGTGTTCAAAATCAATTCCATGAAAGACTTCTCAGTCATCATTTACTCAAGCCAGGTTCAAAAAGGTAAAGTAAGTTTTTTAAGCAAATTTTAATTATTGCATATGTTCTTTCAAGTCAGTGAAAAACAATTACCTTTCGACCCATTAAGTAATTGTTTTCAATGTCTACAGAGGACACTAAGGTCCAATACTTTTGGTTAATACATAGATAAGTTGTGCTGCTGTTGAATAATCTTTTTTTTAAAATTTGGAAACAATCTAAATGTGTATCAGCAGATGAATGGATTAGAAATCTGTGGTACATATACACAATGGAGTATTACTCAGCCATTAAAAAAAATTCATTTGAATCAGTTCTAATGAGGTGGATGAAACTGAATAATGTTCTTATTTTGGATGTGTCAAGGCCAAAATAGAATCCCTAATTTAAATATATAGCATTGTATCAGTTTGCTTTCCTTTTAAAGTAGAGTTACCAAATTGGAAGACCTTTTCTACTATAAAACTGTTAAAACAAATTGACAATATTCTTAAACCTTAAATTGATTAATCCTTAGCAATTCTATTATTGAATTGTATATTTTCACTGGTTATTCAGCAA
>SJYT01022377.1:525673-640541 GCA_006410635.1 Cephalophus harveyi
TTCTGCTTTATTGACTATGCCAAAGCCTTTGACTGTGTGGATCACAATAAACTGTGGAAAATTCTGAAAGAGATGGGAATACTAGACCACCTGAGCTGCCCCTTGAGAAACCTGTATGCAGGTCAGGAAGTAACAGCTAGAACTGGACATGGAACAACAGACTGGTTCCAAATAGGAAAAGGAGTATGTCAAAGCTGTATATTGTCACCTGCTTATTTAATTTCTATGCAGAGTACATCATGAGAAATGCTGGGCTGGAGGAAGCACAAGCTGGAATCAAGATTGCCAGGAGAAATATCATAACCTCAGATATGCAGATGATACCACCCTTATGGTAGAAAGTGAAGAAGAACTAAAGAGCCTCTTGATGAAAATGAAAGGAGAGTGGAAAAGTTGGCTTAAAGCTCAACATTCAGATTACTAAGATCATGGCATCTGGTCCCATCACTTCATGGGAAATAGATGGGGAAACAGTGGAAACAATGGCTGACTTTACTTTTCTGGGCTCCAAAATCACTGCAGATGGTGATTCAGTTCAGTTCAGTTCAGTTCATTCGCTCAGTCATGTCCGACTCTGCGACCCCATGAATTGCAGCACGCCAGGCCTCCCTGTTCATCACCATCTCAGACTCAAGTCCATCGAGTCCGCAGATGGTGATTGCAGCCATGAAATTCAAAGATGCTTACTCCTTGGAAGGAAAGTTATGACCAACCTAGATAGCATATTAAAAAGCAGAAACATTACTTTGCCAACAAAGGTCCATCTAGTCAAGGCTATGGTTTTTCCAGTGGTCATGTATGGATGTGAGAGTTGGAATATAAAGAAAGCTAAGCACCGAAGAACTGATGCTTTTGAACTGTGGTGTTGGAGAAGACTCTTGAGAGTCCCTTGGACTGCAAGGAGATCAAACCAGTCCATTCTGAAGGAGATCAGTCCTGGGTGTTCATTGGAAGGAATGATGTTGAAGCTGAAACTCCAATACTTTGGCCACCTGATGCAAAGAGCTGACTCATTTGAAAAGACCCTGATGCCGGTGAAGATTGAGGGCAGGAGGAGAAGGGGATGATGGAGGATGAGATGGTTGGATGGCATCACCAACTCGATGGACATGGGTTGGGTGGACTCTGGGAGTTGGTGATGGACAGGGAGGCCTTGGTGTGCTGCCGTTCATGGGGTTGCGAAGAGCTAGACACGACTGAGAGACTGAACTGAACTGAACTGCACAGACAAGAAGGCCTTAAGAAGATTGGCAGAGATTGAAGTAATGTAACTACAAGCAAGTAATGCTAGGACAGCCACCAGAAGCTGGATGAGGCAAGGAAAGATTCTTCCATAAATCCTCAGGAGGGAGCCTTCTTAATTGACACTTGCTTTCTGTCTTCTGGCCTCCAGAACTATAGGAGAATACATTTCTGCTGTTGTAAACCGCCAACTTTGTGTTAACTTGTTAAGCAGTCACAGGAAACTAATACAGCACTTATCTTGTCTATTTCTATTACTTTAGGAAGTTGCCCTGAAATTCTTGGCCTGTATGCTGGAGCATGCAGACTCTTCATGGACATAGTTAATATCACTCCCTGCTCCTCCTGAGTGGGCTGGACTCTGCTCCTCAGTATATCAATTCCCATTTTCTCTCATGGGCCCAAGCTCTTGACACCTCTCCTGTAGGGACCTTTAAAACTGGAAGCAGGCCAAGATGTTACATTCGCCAAAGGGCCAATTTATGGGAAATCAATTTGCTGAAAGTCAATTTTTCAAAAAATCAATTTGCTGAAGACAGAATTTGCCAGATGACCAATATACCAAATTTACTAATTTAAGAAATGTCTGTTTGTTTGGTGATAATAACGTGTGCAGCTATTTGGTGGTATAATTTTTAAGTTTCTAAAGATTTCTGTGAAGTGTTAGCTGACTGTTGTGTTTCCTGGCAGCCCCCTAAGGAAGGCCCAGCTCACTGAATGCTGAGGTCGCAGGGTGCAGTGAGTCTTTTGTGAGTGTATCCATGCCCTGGTCCTGGCTAGGGTGCCATTCCTCTGCCCGGCTCCAGCCAGCACAGCATCAGATCAGCACCTGGGCTTCCACTCTGATTTCTCATTCTTCATTTCTGTTCTTGGGAATGCCTCTCACCCTCTCAAAAGCTCAGCTATGCATTTAAAGGTTGTTTGTAATATATTGCCCAGTCTTTCTAAGGCCTGTGTGGAGGGGGATGGGGTGGGGTAAAAGATGTCTGAGGTCTCTAGGATTGAAACGGAGTCCGCCGTGCCCTTTTTGTGGACAAGGAAGCTGAGGCTGGCATCAGGAAACCCACCCTATAACAGTCCTGCAGTCCCTGGGGTGCAGCTGAGATTTGGCTTCCCTGGTGGCTCAGAGGTTAAAGCGTCTGCCTCTAATGCGGGAGACCTGGGTTCGATCCCTGGGTCGGGAAGATCCCCTGGAGAAGGAAATGGCAATCCACTCCAGTATTCTTGCCTGGAGAATCCCACGGACGGAGAAGCCTAGTAGGTTACAGTCCACGGGTCGCAAAGAGTCGGACACGACTGAGCGACTTCACCTTACCTTATGCCTCCTCAGGGCTTCCCAGATGGTGCTAGTGGTAAAGAACCCACCTGCCAATGAAGGTAGACATAAGAGATGTGGGTTCAGTCCCTGGGTTGGGAAGATCTCCAGGAGGACGGCATAGCAAGCCACTCCATATTCTTGCCTGGAGAATCTCATGGACAGAGGAGACTGGTGGGCTATGGCCCATAAGGTCGCAAAGAGTTGGACACAACTAAAGCAACTTAGCATGCACACACTGCCTCCTGATTCAAAGGATCTTCCTTTGAATATTCAAATCCTCATCATGGTCCACAGAGTGGCTTTGAGGAGGAGGGGCTGTGAGCCCCCTGTGGCTCCAGGGCTCTCTAGTTGGGTAGATGGGTAGATGACTCTACCCATCGCAGGGACCCTGGTATCTACAATATACATTTTCAGTAGATTGTCACTGCAGGTGTGACACTCAGCCCTCGTGCCGTTTGCAGATGAGTAACTGAGGCTCAGGGTGGCAAAAACGGCCTCTACCTTCCCCTGCTTGGCGAATGGCAGAGCTGGAATGCTCACCCAGTCTCCTGAGTCCTCCGAAGCTGGCGGTGTCCACAGTGATATGTGTTTCCACTCTCATACTCCGGTACAAGATGACCCGTGAGACAGAGGGTGGGGGGGCAGGGGGTGGGGCCAGGACTGAGCCAGCGCTGCAGCTCAGGGCAGCTTGGCCCAGAGAGAGATGGCTGTGGTTCCCTACACCTTGGTGGGGCCACCACCATCGGTGAGTGGGGCTGCCTTTTATGGCCTTGGGAGAGCAGAAACCTCCCCAGGCTTCCAGCTATGGAACCCATGTTCCAGTATTCGAAACCTCCCCAGGCTTCGAATTCCAGTTAGGAAGCCTCCTCCAACCCCCACTGCCACCAAGGTGTCTGGGGAAAGCAGCCCAATGCTGAGCTTTCTCTGGGTCTCAGTCTCCTGGCATATAGAACAGGGTAGGATTGCCTGCCCTGTCTTAAGTCCAGGCTTTGCTGTGCCTGGTTTCCCCACTCCTGAGAAGGTGTTAGTGCAGGGGCCATGGGCAACAACTGTCAGGAACCTCCCAGAATTAGTGGGGGGATCACCAGAGCTGGAAACAGATGGACCAGAGCTGGTGTTGGGAATGGCCAACAGCTTCAACCCTGCTTGTCCACTTGGGCATCTTGGTTGTGACTACCTGTGTTGAGAAAGATCCTGAGAACTCATCTGGGCTCAGAGAGCGGTGGGGGCTGCAAGTGATTACCACAATGCCCTCCACGGGGGGCACGGGTGACTCTATGTAAGTGCCAGCTTCGCAGCCCACCTCGTCGCCACGGATGGCTGTCATGAAGGTATAGCAAGAAGGAAAGGGCCCGCAGGCTCTGCTGTGGGCCCAGATCTCCTGGCCCCAGCCTGGCACCCCGTGGAACCACCCCAGCTTGTTCTTGGGCCTCTTCTTCCGAGTGGTGGCAGGTTCTGCTGTGCTGGCTCCATCTCGGGCATGCGGGTTAATGTGCTGTTACATATTGCATGAGGCAGCCTGCTGAGAAAGCACCCGAGATTCTTGCTTACAGGCAACCCAGCCCCTGGACTCAATGCCCAGAGGGTCCCATTAGCTTGGCTCTTGGGTCGATCGCACCTTGGAAAGGCCTAGCCAGACCAAGCCTGAGGTCCTCCCTGAACACTTAGTGTCGGAGGAACAGGCTTCCTGCTTACCGCAGGCCAGAGCTCTGGGCACCTGAGCTATTGCTCTGGGAAGCAGAGCCCAGCTGGGCTGGTAGCCCAGAGCAAGGGGAATGTGGGGGCTGCCTCTGAACCCCCATCCCCTTGGAGTGGTGGCCACAGGCCACCATGACCTTTGACCCGCCTTGCCTCACCCACCCCTGCCTGGGGCTGCATCCCTTCTCTGTCACCCCCAAGCCTCAGGTTTGGCTGCTTCAATCAGCTGTTCTTTAAGCCACGACCCTCACCCTCACCCTGAGCAAGCTCAGGCAACACCTCACAGACTGTTCTCATGGGTGGCTACACACCAGGCAGATCGCCCTGGTGGAGGGAGCTCTCACGGGAGAGCTGGCGGCAGCTTCATCTCGTCCAGAAGCCTGCACGGCCGTCTCTGTGGCCCGCAGGGCCCTGCCAGGGCGATCCTGCCTCCTGACCAGTCACCTTTCCCAGAAATGGACCTGCCTTGACCTGGACCTGTTTGGATGATGAGACAAGGTTGGGGGGGGCTTGCTTCCTCATGGTGACACAGGGAGTTCTGGGGTCCCTGGCCAACTGCTGCCCCCTCAGTCTTGCCCTCTGGTCACCTCTGTGAAGCAGCCCGCAGGGGAGGTGGGGGACATGGGTGCCCCATGCAGGCCGGAGAGGGGTCTGCAGGGCTGCATTTAGCGGGCCCATGGGGAACACCTCACCTCCACTGGCAGTCGCTGCAGCGTGAGAGGTCTGGGCTGCCTGGCTGGCCGCGAGGGGGTGATGGGCCTGGGCCTGGCAGAGGAGGCGGCCTTCAGTCAGGAGTTCCTTCCTCTGTGTGGGCCTGTGCCTACCTTCACCACCCACACAGTGAGCCCCTCTGGGCCTGCCCCTGCCTAGATGTGACAAGGGGTCCCCACAGCATTCTCGGGTCCACCCTAGAGTGCTCACATTCTCCTGAAAGTCTGGGGTTAAGCTCTCCAGCTGGCTTCTCTGAGCTGGTGTTTCAGAGGAAGAGACCTTGGCCTCTGAATCATGCGGGGTTCACCCTGCAGCCCAGGACAGGCAGTGGTGTGAGCTGGGGGTGAAGGAAGGAGGACACAGCAAGGCACCTGCTTGTATGGCTGAGACATGGGCTTCTCCTCCACGGAGCTGACTGGCATCTCTGGTCCCTACCCACAGCGAAGCCCTGATACCAGCTGCCCCACCACTTTGCACAGGCCCTCTGTCTCCTAGGCCTGGTCTAGCCCTGGGTGCCAGGGCGTAGCCCACTCAGCCACCCCTCAGCCTCCACCCTCCAGCTGGGCCAGCACAGGGAGCCAAACGTTCTGGAATCAGGAGTCCCAGAGAAATCTGCTGCCTTTGCCCCATCCCCAACTCCAGGGAATGAAACGAGGTCAGAAGCAAAAACCACACAGGCCTCTATCAACTCCCTGTCCTTGGAGTTACCACAAGGGTCTGTGGAAACAGGATGCAGCCCCTGGCCCAGCAATGTGGAGGAAGGTGTAGATGGTCATCACTACCCCCTCATTTCTTTCCCGACAGGAGCACTGTCAATAAATGTGTCTTCATATATCACTGCACTGAACTACAGAGGGGACCCGGTGAGAGGCAGCTAAACGCTAGGAGCTGACAGACACGAACCTCCCGGCCTGGCGAGTCTCCAAGTTCCAGACAGCAGGCCCAGATGAGGGGCAGGGATGAGGGACAAAGAGCCCCCTGGCCCCACTGGGTCCACAGAGTGTCCGAAGGTCAGGGTAGCGGAGAGGGTGCTGTGACCCTCATGCTCCAACTGTATGAAGGGACCTGCTCAAGGCTGCCACAGCCAGCTGGGCTGGGCCAGGCTGGGGATCCCCGAGTCATGAGCCACTGTCTCTCTGATGCCCGGCCTGGCCTGGCCTGGATTCCACTCCCCACAACTGGTCACCTGGATGGCCCAGGGCGTGTGCGTCTCATGGGCCTTCCAGCACCTTCACAGCCTGGAGCCGGCGGGGTACTGGGTGCGGTGATGCTGAGAGGGTGGGCTTAGCGCCTGAGCCTGGCACTGGCCACAAGGAAACCAGGTTCTCCTCCAGCTGCTGTTGTTGGCAGGGGCTTCTGTGGGAATAAGGACAGCGTCCTGCCGGAGGCCCAGGGAGGAGGGTCAAGTGATGGCTGCAGAGCTGAGCTGGGCAACCCTCAGCTCCAAGACCACGGAGGACACTTTGCCTCAGAGTCGGCAGGCAGGGCCCTTCCAGCAGGCCTGGCCAGACACCTCCTGGGCAGGCCTCGTCCCTCCTGTCCTTTACCTTATGCACTGCCGGCCTTCTGAGCACGGCAGAAACGTCTCCCAGGGCCACCTGCCAGGCCCCGGAAGCCCTCCTGGGAGCTGCCCCCGAGCGCCCTGCTGAGCACACACACGGCCCAGCTCACACTCTGCCAGGGATGCGGGTGCTGGTGCAGCTCCCCAACAAGCTTCTCCAGGCAGGGCCTCGGCCACAGTCTGTGACACGCCTGAGCAAGGGGCTCACAGAAGGACAAGGGCAGAGGCAGCCACGAGGCCCACGTTCTCGGAGCTCAGGGCCTCATCTGGTCCCCCCACACTCACCTTGTCCTTGCTCCACCCACGGGGAGATGGGTGGAGGGAGGTGGGATCTCAGGCCTCGGGCCACGGAGAGGACTGAGGCCTGGGCCCTGGCTCCTGCCGCCACTCACGCTCCTTGCACACTCGTGAGGGCCGCTGTGGGGAATGGCCACCCTTTGGAGATTCTGAAAAGCAGAGGCTGGATATCCCAGTCTCCTACCCTATCACTCCATGTCCCCTCCACGCAGGGGCTCTGAGACACCAGGGTCCCAGGGGAGTCTTGCCTGCAGACTGTGCTCCGGAGGGGCCCAGGCTCACCCACAGCCCAGTGTGCGAGCACTCTCAAATCCTGTGCTGGACCTGGGTGGGATTGAGCCTCCTTCCTTCTCTTTCCCAGGCTGGGGCCCAGGTCTGAGGCCCCTGCCCCTCTCCTGGCTGCCTTTCCTCCCAAACCCTGTGCTAATAGGGAGAGTTTCCATTAAGGCCGATGACAGGAACTGCCACCCAGGAGACACCCTTTGATCTCAGGGCAGCAGGAAGCAAAGGGTCAAGGAGGGTTGCCCTTCTAACAGATACCAGTGGTGAGCAGTTTCCTGACTGTCCTGGACGTGGGGGTGGCAGGTGAGGGGACAGGAGGGCAGGGCTATGGGGGCAGGCCTCTGACCTGAATGGGACTGTGTGCAGAGGAAGAGGCCAGTCCAAGGAGGTCCTGGGGGGTACCCCAGAGCAGGCTCAGTGCACCCCAGTATCCCTTGACCAATCATGAGGGCTGTCAGCTCTGGGAGGCTGCGCTGATCATTTTTCGGAATCTCTCTTGGAATTCTCCCTGCCCTTGCCACAGTTACAACCCTTAGGAGACAACGAGCTGGACTGAGACCCCTTAAAACACTTCCTGCACAGCGATCCCTCCAGGCTGCCAGTCCTGACCAGCAGGGACCCCTCAGCTGCCCCCACCTCAGCTTCCTTCTTGAGAAATCTGATGCTCCCTCAACCCGTTGAGCTGAGGTCTGAACACCCTCCTGATGCAGTCTGCGTTTAAGGGAAGCCCTAAAGGAGGCCTGAAGAAGTTAGGGATCCGAGACTCCAAGCTGGCAGGATGCTCTGAGCCATGAAGCGTTTCTCAGGGAGAAACATTCCTGAGAAACGTTCCTCCTCAGGGAGGGACACTTCCTGCCCTACAGCCCATGGTATCATAAACAATGGGCCCAGTTAGCTTGACTGAAGTCCTGGACTCATTGCCAAGAGGAAAGTTGCTCAGAGACTTCCCTGGTGCTCCAATGGCTAAGACTCTGCACTCCCAATGCATGGGGCCCAGATTCAATCCCTGGTCAGGGAACTGGATTCCACATGCTGCAAATAAGAGCTCGGCATTGCTGCTGTTGTTTAGTCGCTCAGTCATGTCTGACTCTTTGTGACTCCATGGACTGTAGCCCTCCAGGATCCTCTGTTCATAGGATTCTCCCGGCAAGAGTGCCGGATGGGTTGCCAGGCCCTCTTCCCGGCTATCTCCCCGACCCAGGATTGAACCCACATCTCCGGCATTGCAGGCGGATTCCTTACCGCTGAGCCACACTGCAATTAAAAGATCCTACATGCTGCAACAAAGATTGAAGATTCTGTGTGCTGCAACTAAGACCTGGCACAGACAAAATAAATAAATATTTTTAAAAAATTAAAGAAAAAAGAAAAAGAAGTTGCTCAGGCCATTGGCTCAAATTCCTGCACATGGCCCTCACCATCCATGGGATCCTGGGAGGGTAAGGACACCTCGAGCCTTGGTTTTCTGCTTTGCAAGGTGGAGATGGGAAGCCTGGAGTTGATGGGAGGCTGAGCGAGGAGATGTGCTCAGGTGTCCCGGCTGTGCAGAGGGCTGGGTGGGGTGGGGGTGAACCTCTGGGTGTGGGGCCAGCACAAGCCTGCAGAAACCCAGCCTGGGAGCACCCACCTGGTACTCCTGAGTCGATACCCTGGACTCCAGGAAAAGGGAGGGTCAGCAAAACAGGGCAGCATAGCGCTCGCTGAGACGCAGCGGAAACATCCCAGGAGGTAAGCGCCAGGCCATAAATGTAGAAAGGAGTCCGGCAAGACCAACTAATGGTCCTTCAGTGGGAGAGGCAGACAGCTGGGATTCGCAGGCGGGCTTCCAGATCAATACTTGCGCGCTGATTTGCTGAAGAGGCTTTTATGAAGTTTAAGCAGAGTTCATTGTTAAATACTCTTATGTACAAAGGATGTGGGCGGCCGTATTAATTCCTTTTCTCTTACAGATCAATAATTACATTGCTGATTTGCTTAAAAGGCTCAGGTTGAGGCAGGGGTGAGGGAAGCGGGCCTCACGGCTCCAGAGAGCGTGGCTGCAGGTCCAGGAGGAAGACGCTGTGATCACCAGGGAACAGAAGGGGCTGGGTGACAGAGGGACATGTGGCAGCCAGTTCAGGGTCCCCTCCAATCCCAGAGCTTCCCTCTCACTCCGTCCTCGCCTCTTCTTCCAGAAGCCCTTCTCTTGAAGCCAGGACAAGAGGGAGGTCCCGGCTCCCTTCATCCCACTCGCAGGACCTCTGTCCTGACCTCCTCTGCTCTTTTGGACAGGTCATCCCACGGGTCCAGCTCAGAGGATCCAGGAGAGGAGGCTGTGCCCTGTGAGCCAGGACATAAGGGAGGAAGCGGGCAGGTCCCAGCAGACCAGGGCCGGCAGAGGGGCCAGAGCTGACACAGTTCACCAACAACCAGGGAGATGATGAGCAACCCGTGCCCCGAGCCGGTGTCACACTCAGGCCGAGGGCAAGCCCTCCTCACAGGGGAGAAGGCAGGACAGGGCGGCCGCAGGCTTTTCTCAGCTTTGACTGTCAGCCTGGATGTTCACGCTTCAATGTCACAAAGCTAACAGAGCACGGCTTGTTCCCTGCTGACTGCCTTTAATCCCGGCCTTGTCTAGCAAAGTGTTTCCAGGCCTCAGACCTGGGGTGGTCTCCATAAGAGCTCTGTAAAGTGGGAGGCAGGCAGGCTTGGGGCTGCCCTTTCCTGGCCCTGCAATAGGGTCCTGGCTGGGCCCCTTTCAACACATGGAGGAGGCCCAGTGGGAGGAGCTCAGTCATCTGATGCTATCCACGCTCAGAAGTGGTAATGCACATTAAAAAGAAAGGAAGGAAGGGAGAGAGGGAGAGAGAAAACAAAGCAAGCAAGCAGTGTGGGAAGAGCCATCAGTTACTCCTCTTGTCTAGATGGTCAAGAGGTTTCCTTGTTCAGGCTTGGACTTAAATCATCTGTTGATGACTGGGTAGGGAAGCCCCCTGTCTGAACTCAGAGGTGAAGGGTGCCTATAATTAATCAATAATGTCTGCCATGGGCATGAAATTGGCAGTGGTGGAACATGTGTGATATATTTTTAGCTTCACAGGAACCATAGAATCCATTTGGCACCAAGAGTACCACATGGCTTGAGGTCTGGTTTGAAGAATCTTTTGAAAAATGTTGAGTCCTGGCTGAGGGGGATGCTGGGGTCCTCCCTGACCCCACACATGTACACAGGTGCACGGAGGCTGTCGGCAGGTTATTATGAATTCTAATTCATCTAATAGCCTGGTCAGGAAATAGAAAGGTATATTACAGATCATTAAGTGGGTGAAGGAATTTGACAACCTTTGATCCGAGTCGGGGAAATAGATGGTATGAATTAATTTGCCGGCTTGCGAAGAGAAGAAAACTCATCCCTCAATAGTGACAGGCAGGGAGTTCAACCCCCAGGGGCCTGGTCCCAGGGAAGGCACGCAGCTGCGATCCTGGGAGCGGAGGCTGGGATGCACAGGGGAGGCATCGGAGTGCCGAGGTGTCCACTCCAAGGCACAAACCTGTCCCTCACTTCACCACGGTCAGGGCACTGGCTCCCAGAGAATGTCCACTAAAGCAGGAACAGCCATCAGGGACAATACACCCACCAGGCACCCCTGTGTGCCAGGCCTGTGTGCGGTGTCTGGGGTCCATGACATCTTGGCGGTGTGCTGACCCCGTGGGAGGCCAGGGACAAGGGCTGGGGCTGGGGCTGTGGGCTCACAGATACAATGTCCACTCACACACACTTCCACTGGGGTGGCCAGTAGGTGTTCACAAGGCATCTGCTTGATCTCCTCCCCTTCCCCCCACTCCAGGTGGAACATTCCAGTTTCTCAGGGTCCAAGCCTTGGTGTCTCCCAGTGCCTTTTCCTCCCTTCCCCCACAGCATGGCTTCCAGCAGACCCTGTGGCGTGTACCTTCCTGTACACCCGAATCAGACCTCCACTCACCCCCCTGCCCACCTACCTACCTGAGCCCTATCCTCTCTCACTCCGTTCCCGCACCAGCCCGTACCTGTCCTTCTGTGCCCGCCTGCCCTACAGTCTGTCCCTTCCCACAAGCCCCAAGTCCTTTGGAGGCTAAAGTCAGAACCCAGCAGCGGCCGTCCTCTTCCCCGCAGCGGCTTCTTGGACCTTGCCCTGCTCACCCTCCAGCTCCTGCGCTCCGCTGGCCCTGACTCATCTGTAACCCTCCGGGGCACGCCTGGCCCTGGGTCTCCTCCTGCCAGGCCCCTCCACACTGCCTTGGTGAACACTGCAGCCCTTTGGGCAGGATTCTGGTTTGTTTTGTCACCGGGGCATCTGAGTGCCCGGAGCCGGGCCTGACGCACAGTGGGCCCTCGGTCAGTGTGTATTGAACGAGAGTGTCCAGGTCTGAACAAGGCGCTGCAAGGAGTGCAGCGTGGCCAGGGGAGGGCTGGCCAATGCGAGCCCGAGGCGGGGAGGCGCTGGTTACAGGGGTGCAAGCACAGCATCGTGGAGCCCAGGCATCTCCCGGACTGCAGTGAAGAATTTTATTAGCAGAAGTGAGTGGGTATATATCTGGACAAAACTATAACTCAAAAAGATACATGCACCTCGATGTTCAAAGCAGCACTATTCATGATAGCCAAGACATGGAAACAACCTAAACGTCCACTGACAGATGAACGGATAAAGAAGATGTAGCGCATATATACAGTGGAATACTACTCAGCCATACCGAGAAGTGAATGGTGCCATTTGCACCAGTATGGATGCAGCTCTAGAGGTAAAAACACACCTGCCGATGCAGGAGACATAAGAGACCTGGGTTTGCTCCCTGGGTTGGGAAGATCCCCGGGAGGAGGCCATGGCAACCCACTCCAGTATTCGTCCCTGGAGAATCCCATGGACAGAGGAGCCTGGCAGACTATAGTCCACGAGGCTGCAAAGAGCTGGTCAGGATTGAAGCAACTTAGCATGCATGCACACAGATGCAATTAGAAATTCTCATTCTAAGTGAAGTAAGTCAGAAAAAGACAGATACCATATGATATTACTTATATGTGGAATCTCAAATATGACATGAATGAACTTACCTACGAAACAGACTCACAGACATAGAGAAGACTTGTGGCTGCCGAGGGAGAAGGGGAGAGAGGTGGATGGTGGGGGTTAGCAGATGTAAAGTCACTCAGTCGTGTCAGACTCTTTGTGACCCCGTGGACTATAGTCTACGAGGCTTCTCTGTCCATGAGATTTTCCAGGCAAGAGTACTGGAGTGGGTTGCTATTTCCTTCTCCAGGGGATCTTCCTGACTCAGGGACTGAACTTGGATCTCCTGTGTTGTAGACAGACGCTTTACCATCTGAGCCACCAGGTACATTTTACAATGGACAAATGTAAGCTTTTACAATAGATAAACAACAAGGCCCTACTGTATAGCACAGAGGACTATATTCAATATCCTATGATGAAACAGAATTAAAAGAATATATAAAAGAATGTATATACATGTTTAACTGAATCACTTTGCTATAGAGCAGTAATTAACACAATATTGTATATCAACTATATTTCAACAAAAATAAAATTTTAAAAGACACCAAAAAAGGGGGAGTGAGAACATTTTGCATTTAGAGGTTTAAGTTGGTGGTGGGCAGGACAGATTGGAGGAAGGGAAAATGCAGGGCAAACAGTGAGGAGGCAGTGCCATGAGCCAGGCAGGAGTGGGAAACGAGTCAGCCGAAGGAGAGTGGGAGTGAGGGAGCTTGTGAGCAATTTTCTGGAGGGTTCTCAGCTTCCCTGCTCACCGGCTGTGTGGACTTGGACATGTTCCTTTATCTTTTCTTTTTTTTTTGAATACTAGAGTGGGTAGCCTATCCCTTCTCCAGGGGATCTTCCCAACCCAGGAACAGAACCGGGCTCTCCTGCATTGCAGGCGGATTTTTTACCAACTGAGCTATCAGGGAAGCCCTCCTTTATCTTTTCCCTCCTCAATTATCTCACCTATAACATGGGCTGACAGTGGGAATCTCTCCAGGGCAGACTGAGGTTCGATGAGGGAGGTGTGCAGAGAACCTGCTCACAGCCCAGGCCCTGCAGGCTGAGCCTTTGCCCCACGCTGCCACGGACCCTGGAAGGAGCCGAGTGCACACCGCACCTCTGAGCTTCCTCCTCCCCTCGGTGCCCCTGTTCTTAGCCTGCCAGTTGATCACTCTGAGGGCAGCGCCTTGACAGGTAATGAGATCTTTCTCTCGAAGAACACCCTGTGCTCAGTGGAAACATGTGCTTAGTATGCAAGGACGCTGGATCTGTTAGCTTAGAGTACATGGTCATGTTGCTGGACTGATTGTTCCTCAAATAGAATTACTTCCTGCCATTACCCTCTAAAGAGACACGGGCGAGAGGTGCTCGGAGACCAGCGCCAAATCAAATCAGGGACCTGGTTCTTTGGAGATGAGTCTGGCCCTGGGGTCCACATGGCATCCATGTACATGGGGACTGCCAGGACCCTCAGTCGTGCCACTCTGCTACTCTCCCAGCCCCAAACCAAAGAGACTAGAGCTCCGGCTAGTAGAGCGGTGTGGGGCAGGCTGACCAAGGGCGCTGCTGAGTGAGGGAGGCAGCGGCAGGCAGGCATAAGCAGCACGAAAGAGGGCCTCTGCTGCAGGTACATTTTGCTCTGAGTGGAGCCAAATGGATGGTGGCCTCGTGGCCCTGTGCCGCCTGCTCACCTCCCTGACTCCACTGCCCCAAACAGACTAAGCAGCTCAACGTGAATGGCATTAATAGTAATCAGACTGAATGTAAAGTCACTCAGTCGTGTCAGACTCTTTGTGACCCCGTGGACTATAGTCTACGAGGCTTCTCTGTCCATGAGATTTTCCAGGCAAGAGTACTGGAGTGGGTTGCTATTTCCTTCTCCAGGGGATCTTCCTGACTCAGGGACTGAACTTGGATCTCCTGTGTTGTAGACAGACGCTTTACCATCTGAGCCACCAGGTACATTTTACAATGGACAAATGTAAGCTTTTACAATAGATAAACAACAAGGCCCTACTGTATAGCACAGAGGACTATATTCAATATCCTATGATGAAACAGAATTAAAAGAATATATAAAAGAATGTATATACATGTTTAACTGAATCACTTTGCTATAGAGCAGTAATTAACACAATATTGTATATCAACTATATTTCAACAAAAATAAAATTTTAAAAGACACCAAAAAAGGGGGAGTGAGAACATTTTGCATTTAGAGGTTTAAGTTGGTGGTGGGCAGGACAGATTGGAGGAAGGGAAAATGCAGGGCAAACAGTGAGGAGGCAGTGCCATGAGCCAGGCAGGAGTGGGAAACGAGTCAGCCGAAGGAGAGTGGGAGTGAGGGAGCTTGTGAGCAATTTTCTGGAGGGTTCTCAGCTTCCCTGCTCACCGGCTGTGTGGACTTGGACATGTTCCTTTATCTTTTCTTTTTTTTTTGAATACTAGAGTGGGTAGCCTATCCCTTCTCCAGGGGATCTTCCCAACCCAGGAACAGAACCGGGCTCTCCTGCATTGCAGGCGGATTTTTTACCAACTGAGCTATCAGGGAAGCCCTCCTTTATCTTTTCCCTCCTCAATTATCTCACCTATAACATGGGCTGACAGTGGGAATCTCTCCAGGGCAGACTGAGGTTCGATGAGGGAGGTGTGCAGAGAACCTGCTCACAGCCCAGGCCCTGCAGGCTGAGCCTTTGCCCCACGCTGCCACGGACCCTGGAAGGAGCCGAGTGCACACCGCACCTCTGAGCTTCCTCCTCCCCTCGGTGCCCCTGTTCTTAGCCTGCCAGTTGATCACTCTGAGGGCAGCGCCTTGACAGGTAATGAGATCTTTCTCTCGAAGAACACCCTGTGCTCAGTGGAAACATGTGCTTAGTATGCAAGGGCGCTGGATCTGTTAGCTTAGAGTACATGGTCATGTTGCTGGACTGATTGTTCCTCAAATAGAATTACTTCCTGCCATTACCCTCTAAAGAGACACGGGCGAGAGGTGCTCGGAGACCAGCGCCAAATCAAATCAGGGACCTGGTTCTTTGGAGATGAGTCTGGCCCTGGGGTCCACATGGCATCCATGTACATGGGGACTGCCAGGACCCTCAGTCGTGCCACTCTGCTACTCTCCCAGCCCCAAACCAAAGAGACTAGAGCTCCGGCTAGTAGAGCGGTGTGGGGCAGGCTGACCAAGGGCGCTGCTGAGTGAGGGAGGCAGCGGCAGGCAGGCATAAGCAGCACGAAAGAGGGCCTCTGCTGCAGGTACATTTTGCTCTGAGTGGAGCCAAATGGATGGTGGCCTCGTGGCCCTGTGCCGCCTGCTCACCTCCCTGACTCCACTGCCCCAAACAGACTAAGCAGCTCAACGTGAATGGCATTAATAGTAATCAGACTGCACACTGTCCTAAGGACCTAGATGTATCCCTCATTTCATCCTCACAACGACGCTGTAACTGCCCCCATTTTACAGATGAGGAAACAGAGGCACAGGAGGCCACTCAGTCAGCATATGTGGGGCACTGAGCACCTCCAGGGCCCTGTTCTGGGCATCACAACAAATGAGTTGACGAGTCAAACAGCTGACACATCAGAGTGAAAGGGGGAGACTCACCATCAGTGTGAAAACAAATAACAAGGCCAGCTTGGCTCAGGCAGTGATAAGGATGCACAGAGGGGGACCCCAGGGAGGGACTCTGGCTGGGCTGGAGAGAAAGCCCCCAAGGGGATGTCTGAGTTGGAGGGAAGGAGGTGGCCTGCTGAGATAGGAGATAAAGTGCTCCAAGCAGAAGGCACAGCCAAGCAAAGACCCAGAGGCTGGGTGGATGCGGTGAGGTTGGTGAGGGCAGCCTGGCCGGAGCATCTGATGCAGGCACAGAGGTGGGAGAGGAGGTGAAAGTGGAAGGGGAGCGAGGGCCCATAGAGAGTTCTGCAGGAGTGAGGAGCAGGGGTTGTCTTGGCTGCACTGGCAGCTAGTGGTGGGATCAAGCCCGGAAGCAATGGGACCCAGTGTGCATTTGGGAAGATGATGCTGTGGGGGATGGATGTGGGGTGGGGGTGGGTGAGTTTGCAGGCTGGCTGGACTGGGATGGCAGCTGGGGTGACAGAGTAGACAAATCCTTGAGAGACGGGTCTGAGTGAGGTGTCGCTGTGCTGAGCTATGCTGGAGGTGGGCAACAGAGCTTCCTTGGTTGGGTGTGGGGGTGAGGGAATGGTGGTGAGGGGACTCCGAGGGGGTTTGACCTGAGTAGCAGGGCTGGGTCCAGTTCAGACAGGGAGACCTGGGGTGGATCTCAGTCTGGTTCTGGGTCCTGGGTACCACATGCTACAGGCGTCAAGGGGATGTAAAGAGTGCATTTGGCAGGTGAGACTCAGCTGAAGACAGGCGGGGCCTAGGAGAGGGGGGCCCAGGGAGAGGCAGGGCCTGAGCCTGAGTCCGAGTAGCCAGCACAAGGCGACAATGGAGTAGCGGGGCTGAGACCACAGCAGGGCCCTCCTGGCTCTGCCTGTGCTCTGCCAATTCACACAGCTCCACACACAGCTCCCCCCAGCCCTATGCTGCCCTTCCTTCCCCTGCCTGGGCTGGGGCCCAGGCCGCCGAGCATATGTCACCCGCCTCCTCCGACCCCCACCAGGATGGGGCCCTGGGCCTGCCTGTCAGAACAGAAAAGGACGCACGTTATCTCATCTGCCACTGTACCCCCATAGCACTTAGCAAAGAGTAGACATTCTAAGTGCTTGCTCCACTAAATTGAATAAACCAGGGCATTTTCTTATCTCATTCCTGCTCAGAAGTGGGCTGGCCCCCTCTCACATCAGGGCCCAACATTCAGCACGCTCCATTCTGTGGGGCCCAATGCACGCGTGCCAGATTAGGATCGCGGTCAATATCTGTTTTATTGTCCTTCCACACCAGCACAGCGGAGAGTGATCGATCGCCCTCCTGGCTGTTGATAAGGCACGCTCTCCGCTCGGGCAGACAAGCCTTCAGGCGCCAGAGCTGAGACCCCGCAGCCTCCTGGCCCCCCACCTCCCTGGCTTCAGAAAGCTCTGCCCTCTGTCAGCGGGCCCTCCAGTCTGGGATGACTCAGAAGGGAGCTCCTGTGGTGGGCATCACGGGGTGGGCACACGGCAGCCCCTGGCATTCGATTTGGGACTGGCCTGGGAATGAGGCAGCCCTGGTCATGGCGGAGGATGCTGCTACATGGTGGAGGAGGCCATCCCTCGCTGGCCTCCTGGGTGAGAGCCACAAGTTCTCATACGCCACCCATCACTGTTGGGCCCTACACCTGAGTTAGCATTCAGAAACGGCCCCCCTCTGCCCACAAGCCATCCTCCCTGTGCACAGGGTTGCCACCTCACCACGCTCAGGGCTGCCCCCTGGAGAGTGCTTCCTGGACCCGTCAGAATAGAGCTCCCCGGACTTCCCTGGTGGTCTGGTGGTTAAGACTCCATGCTTCTAATGCAGGGGGTGTAGGTTCGATCCCTAGTCAGGGAACTTAGATTCCACATGCTGTGATGCATGGCCAAAAAACCACAACAAACAAAACAGAATAGAGTCCCCTGCCCTGGCCGGGCATGGGGGGTGTGGCACAGCGCAGACTTGGGGGGCCTGGAATACAGCAGGGTCTGCTCTCCTCTCAGCTATGGCTCAAGACACTGAGGACCAGCCCTTTTCGTTCTGTTTCACCTGTATACTTTTTGCTTCCCCCAGCCCTCCTTGATCCTGGCTGGACAGGACGTGTGCCCCTCTCCTGGGGATCAAGCCCAGACTTTTTGTGTCCTGCCATCTCAGAGCACCCCACTTTGCCCTGTGGCCCTTGGTGCAGACTGGAACTGAGTCAAGGATGGGGATCGTAGAGTCTGACCGGCAGGGGCCCCGGTCCTTCTCCTCACCCCATGTACGCACCAGCAGAGCTGTAGGACTCAACTTGAGGTCTTGGTCAATCCTTAGAGTGACTCGAGAGAAAGATACATTTATTCCCATTTCACAGATGAGGAATTAAGATTCAGAAGTTCCTGGTCCCTTTCTATGAGGGACCTTCTTTGCTTCTGAAAGGAGGACCTTCTCCTGCTTTGCTCCTGAAAGGAGCGTTCCTCTTCCAGGTGGGCCTGCCCCCGCGGACAGACACTGAGCATCTCCTGCTCTGTCCAGTCCTCCAAGCATCTGGGAAGACCTGTGGCATGTTGGCCTCCAGAGTCTGCGCCCTGGGTGTTCTGGCCACCATTCAGTACCTGAGGCTGGGTACCAGCATCCCTTTCCTTGGCCGTGACCTTCCCCTGTGTGCGAAAGGGATGTGGGCAGGGGCAGCACACGGTGCCTTTACCGGAAGCTTTAATGGCCCCTCTGCATATCTGCACAGCTTGGAGGCAGGGAGGCTCCCGGGGCTTGTTCCAAAGTGAGCTGCTTTGGGTCTCACCCTCTGCTCCGGGCCAGACCGTCCAGTTCCGACAGCACTGGCCAGTGACAGCATTAGCTAAGGTACCTGGAGACTCTGCTGAGTCTCCCATCCAGAGGCCTGGATTCTCCAAGCCAAACGGGATGAAGAGAAGATCCCAGAAGGAATTTCTGAGTAGAAAGACCCCCTTGGAGCTCATTAAGAGGCCTGGTCTTTTCACCTCGTGGCTCTGTCCCCCTCAGAAGCCCCTCTTCCCACTCCCTGTCCCCACTGCACCCTGCTGCTTCTCGCTGGAACAATCACGTCCATTAGTTGTCATAGCAACCAAGACAGGGCAAAGTCATTTTCTAGAGGGCCCTGTGCAAATTATGGCATTACACCAACTTATTGCCAATCTTTTTAATTAAAACATTTTGCTTTCAACTCTACTAATGGCAGAGATCAGTAAACAGGGGAGATTGAATTACTGATATTGAGGCTCCCACATCTCTTAAAAGGCTTAATTACTGGTGGGACCACAGTGAGGCCAGAGAGAGGTTGCTAACAAGCAGGTGGGCCTCACCCATGAAGAGGCCAGCCCCTGTGAAGGTAACCAAACAAAGCCCAGAGCACTGAAAAGACACATATTACAAAAAATTTTTTTTAGAACTCTTTTTTAGAACTCTTAAAGGATATAAAAAGCTGCTAGAGTTATGGCTACAATTCAGCTTCCAGGAACTATGTCACATTGCTGGCTGCTCAGTTTGTGTTTAATTAAATTGCCTGGCTTGACACCTGAAGGCAGAACCCTGTGTCCATGCATCCATGGTGTGTGGCTGATGGTAAGGGGGCCACTTGCTTCAAAGGCCCCTCCCAACTCTCCTCCTGCAGTTAACATCCATCTAACCAAAGTCCCCAGGGAGCACTTTCCCTCCCAGCAGGCCCCATCAGGGTGGCTAGAAGCTGCTCAGCAGGAAATGCCCTCAGATGGGCCTCATTTAGTGAAGGGAAAACAAAGGCCCCAGAGAGAACGGTCACACTGAGGCTCCTTCTGTGTATAATGAATTGTGCTAATTACAGTAATCTCCTTCATCTCCTCCAGGATCTATAATGCCCAGGTAGGAATGAGTAGCTATTTTTAAATGGAAATTTTCTGTTAATTAAAACTGCTTCAAGTGTGTGTCTGTGTGTATATATGTGTGCATGTATGTGCTGTGTAAAAGTGTAGGTGTTTGTGAGGTGTGTACGTGCAGTAGTCTACTTGTAGCACAAACCTGAGCACAGGATACTTCTGGGTTCTTTCCTCCTGAGGGTTCAGGACAGTTAGGGTCCCTCCAGCAGAGCAGATCTTGGTTCCCATGAATGCAGTGGACATCACAGATGCACCTAAAATCAGATCATAGGAAAAGGTAAAGGGGAACTTCCCTGGCAGTCCAGTAGTTGAGACTTCACTTTCCGATAAACGGAAGGTGCAGGTTTGGTCCCTGGTCCAGAAACTGGGATCCCTTGCAGCCAAAAGACCAAAACATGAAACAGAAACAATATTGCCACAGATTCAATAGAGACTTTGAAAATGGTCCAACTAAAAAAGTCTTAAAAAAAAAAAAGGAAAAGGGATAAAACATATGCCCAGAAAATCTTAGACTAAAATGTCAAAAAAAGTTGACATGGCAATAGTAATTTCAGACACAATAGAATGCAAGGCAGAGAGCAATACTGAGGATAAAGAAAGAAACCACAGTTATGTTTGACTCGTGTGAACTTAATAATATGATGTTGACCAGGGACTTGTGTGTATGTTGTTGCAAATATGATGTTGCAAATTAGCAAGAATTTGCATAAAACTAACAAATTTGCCCTTCAGTGGAAATTTGAAATATTTAAAAACCAGATATGGACAGATAGCTCAAGGAGACAAACATTAGTAAATAAAAGGAAAAGTCTCATGAATGTTCAGAGGATGATATTGATACAGCTCAAGAAGGCTGAGCACAGGAGAATTGACGCTTTCGAACAATGGTGCTGGAGAAGACTCTGGAGGGTTCCTTGGGCAGCAAGGAGATCAAAACAGTCAATCCTAAAGGAAATCCACCCTGAATATTCATTGGAAGGACTGATGCTGAAGCTGAAGCTCCAATACTTTGGCCACCTAGCCACTTTGGCCACTCCAATAGTTTGGCGAAGAGCCAACTCATTGGCAAAGACTCTGATGCTGGGAAAGATTGAGAGCAGGAGAAGAAGGGGGTGATAGAACATGAGATGATGGGATGGCATCACGGACTCAGTGGACATGAGTTTGAGCAAACTCTGGGAAAGAGTGAAGGATAGGGAGGCCTGGCATGCTGCAGTCCATGGGGTCACAAAGAGTCAGACACAACTGAGTGATTGAACAACACTGACCACAGTGTGGTAAGCTGGAAATCAACTTATGAAGTACTTGCATAAAAGTGTGCTTGGAAATTTATAAATATACTCCTAATTGAACTCAAGATGAAATTTCAAACCATTCAGCGTAGTAGGGCAGCATATAATACATAAATTACTATATATTGTGGAATATAAAACTTGTGGAACTCAGCTAAATCAGTATTTAGAGGAAAATGTATAGCCTTGAATACATTCACTGAACAAAAAGGAAAATTCTAAAGTATTTAAATCAAAAAAACAGGAAAAGCAAGTAAAGAAGGGCTAAAAGGCCGAGATTAATAAAAACTTTTTAAAAGAAACAAGCACAAATAAGGCTGAAAGCTATTTCTACTTCTTAAAATACTAATGAAGTTGATGAGGAGGGAAGAAACCCTGTTTTGAGAACACAGGCACCTCGGTGCCCCCTTCTCCTGTCCCTCCAGGCCTGGTCTCTGACCCAGGCAGAGGTAACTCATCCAGTTTTCAGGGTACCTGGGTACTCTCTAAGACTTTGTGGTTTGGACAGCCTGTGTTCTGTAAAACAGTGGCAAGTAATTTTGCCTGTCTCTGCCCTGCTTTCTTCCCAGATATATGGGGCAAACAAAGGAGAGTTGAGGATGACCAAACTGTTGGTCAACCATAAAATTCTATGCAATCTATAAGAATCAACATGAAGTAGCAGGCCTCCTTGGTGGCCAAGTGGTTAACAAGCTGCCTTCTAACGCAGTGGATGCCAGTTTGATCCCTGGTTGGGGAACTAAGAACCCACATGCCGTGTGCAGCTACTGAGCAAGCCCACACGATCTGGAACCGTGTACTATAAAAAAGATCCCATGTGTCACAAATAAAGTCCTATGCAGCCAAAAAATAAATTTAAAAAAAAGATCATGAAGTAAGTAGCATGTAAGAAGTTTAAGGCAAATGAGCACTTGCACAGCTCTTTCTCACTTAACCTGTTCTAAAGTTGTAAAATCAAAAACAGAGAAAAGTGGGACCTGGAGTTTGCACTCCAATCCATCCAAATGTGAAGAGCCCCCGCACGCTTTGGGACTGTGCTTCCCCACAAGATAGAGGGCTCTGAGGACAGGATGATGTCCTGCTGTGGCCTCCAGCCCCGTCTAGGTCCATCCAGGTGCTCTGACCCCAGGGGTCTGAAGAAAGCAGGAGTTCCCAGCAGAGGATGTGAATCAGGGAAGGGCTACCCCCAGGCTCTGCTGCCTGCCCCCCGACCACACCCCCCTACACACCCTGCCCGCCAGGGTCTTCTCAAGAGCAGAGCCAAATGCCCTGGTTTTTCCTTAGGCTGCCTAATAACAAGTATTTACATAAAACCAGGGCTTCCCTGGTGGCTCAGATGGTAAAGAATCTGCCTGCAATGCAGGAGACCAGGAAGATCCCCTGGAGGAGGGCATGGCCACCCACTCCAGTATTCTTGCCTGGAGAATCTCATGAACAGAGGAGCCTGGCAGGTTCAGTCCATAGGGTCACAGAGAGTTGGACACGACTGAGTGACTAACACTTTCCATAAAACGTCACCTTTGCTGACTTCTCACCAAAGACTTTCCTCCTTACCCACCCCTCTGAGATACCATCATCATCAACACACTTACATGGATGAGGGCAATAAGGCTCAGAGACTAAGCCTCAGACTAAGGCTCAGAGAACTAAGGCTCAGAGAGAATTAATAACCTGCCCAGGAGCCCAGTCTAGGAACATGGAGCAGGGCTCGAATGTGGTGCCCTGAATACCAGTCTCCATCTGCACGCCCTGGTCCCAGCCAGCCCTGGCCCTCACTCCAGACAGTGAGGCTGCCCCTGCTCAGGGGGCCCAGCCTCTGTCCCCCTTCAGAGCTACCCTCTGTGAGCTCTGCTTCCCAGGGGCACAGCCTCACTATATCAATCTTATCTGCCAGCAGGAGGGAGAGCTGGCAGCTGAATCACAGAAAAACGTCCTCTCCCAGTGGAGCTGGAGATAAGGAGGGCTGCATTAACCCCAGAACCCTCCAGAAATGCTCCCAGTGCTCAGGGAGCAGCCGCAGCCACAGTCACAGCCCCCATCAGTCGCCCTCTGCAGAGCCTGTCTGTCGATATACAGGCCTTGGGTGGTGGGTGGTGTGTGGAATCCATCTCCCTCTCCTTGATATACAGGAGCACAGGGACCCTGACTGTCAAGCTGTCAGGAATTTCTCATCTGCCTCTGACGTGTCCCCAAAGTGAGTGTTAATCAGTAGGTCTAAACTGAGACCCCATCCTCACACACAGCCTGGTTAAAACGGCCTCATTACGCTCACTGGAGGTGTCATGTCCCTTGTCCTTCCGGAAGACGGGGTCTTTGGGCCTTGGACCTCTACCTCTGCCCAGAAACCCTCAGCGCCCCTGTTCACGCTGGGACTGAGGGTGCAGAGGTGGTCAGTGATAGCATATGCGTGTCCCCAGGGATGGATCAGCCATGCCAACAGGTACTAGGGGACAGGGGGGGGGCCTGGCCTTAAATCCTGCTCCTGACTTGGTGGTCTCTTTGAACTTCAGAGAGATTAGGGCTGGCTCTGATGGTTCCAGTTTCCTCCTGGGGTTACCGGCATGGGGAAGTAGGTCGTGCGGGTATCTCACCAGGCACAGGGCGGGCGGAGAACCCCTCTGACTTCCACTGTAGGTCAGGGCACTGTCCTAGTACCACCTCCCTCTGCCCTCTGCCCCCAGGACGGTCCCTCGGCCTGTGTGCCTCACGCCTGAGCTGGGGTGGCTCTGAGCTGGTGTGGGTGCCGATGTTGGAGGCTCTGGGAGGTACAGAGCCTCAGGGAGGAAACTGGGGATGCCTGGGGCTCTGAATACCCAGGGATGAATACGTAGGGCTGCCTGTGGGGGAGGTTGGGGGAGGCGAGGCTCCAGGCTTCCTGACTGATGGCCTGGGTGATTGCTCTGGGCTGTGCTCAGCTCTAGGGCCTGTGCTGGCAGGAAGTCTCAGGGGGCCTTTCAAATTGCTCAGGGTCAGCCCAGGGCAGCCTGGAGGGAGGCCGGCACCCTTACTGGAGAATCAGCTTTCCCCCTCCCACACGGCCTCTCATCTGGGCCCCACCGTGGGGGGAGGTCCAGGGGCCATGGCAGGCTGCCCAGCTGGGGATGTGCCTGGGGCCTAGCCCCCTCCTCCCAGGGTGCCCACCTCGCTCCAGGCACTCAGATACCAGAGAGGGTGGGGGACTGGCCCCTCAGTGTTCAGTGCTCTCCCGCCTTCGATCGTTCAGGAGGGGATTCAGTCCCAGCATCTTGGCCTTGGGCAGGGTCTCTAGAAAGCCCAGAGGGAGGCCAACGGGCAGGTAGAGAGACGGCGGAGCATGACTGCAGAGCCTTGCTCTGAAACTCGGCCTCTGCGCTCCTGGAGGGCAGTTCTCATAGCACAGACTCTCACGATGGGCTGACCCCGCCCCCCACCTACCACGAGCCCGCTGAGGAGCTGCCTTAGGAAGCTCCTCAGGTGTCCAGGCCTGAGGTGGGGAGAAGCCCCTTACTGGTGGGCTCCAAAGTGGATCTGCCCGACCTGTTTCCCAGGTCGCTCTGAACAGTCCACCAGCTGCGGCCTCCTATCCTCTCTAGCCAGAGACCCCAGGGGGGTCTCTCTCCTTCCTGCCACCTGCCCTCCCCCCAGCCCCACCAAGAAACCCCCACCTGCCCAGTGATAAAGTCCTCATGAACACAGAGGTATGAGAGTGTGTGTGTGTGTGTGCGTGCACATGGGTGTGTGTGTGCGTGCGTGCGTGCACATGGGTGTATGTGTGTTAGGGACAGAGAGTCATGGTGTTGGTGGCCAACTCCTGCTCTTATAGGGGTTGGGGAAAGGGTGGAGGTGGGAACAAGAAATGGAAGACCCCATGCAAACTGCAGACTTCACCTGCCTCTCCCTTCCCTTTGGTGCCCAGCGTCCCTGACTACTCCCAGCCAGCCTACCATGGGTGCAGCTCTGCATGCACCCATGCCAGAGCCTCCAAGAAATCAGGGGTGACTTGGAGCAGTAATAAATCCTGACTCCCTGCTCCCTGCTCCTCCACCCTGTCCAGAGGAAGGCAGCCACCTTTTGAGCAGGGACTCAAGGTAGTAGCAAGTCCACTGGATGGTGGAAGAGGCCTGGAAAGTGGGGGGCAGGCCACTGTCCTGATCCCAGGTTTTCAGAGCCGGTGGTATGGCCTATAGCAGATAGGACGTTCCCTCTATGTGGGCCAAGCCAGCCTTGAGCTTGGAGAGTGGACCTCAGCCTCTACCTGTCCCTTGGCAAGGTATCTTGGGCAGCTGTCTGCGGAAGCCCTGTCAGGCATATCAACTTCCCGAGTTGGAAGTGCCTATGGGGCCCAGCTCTGTTGATCCAAGAGATGGGACAGAAAATGTCCCTTCAAGGAAACTGAGCCCTGATGATGGAGTGACCTGGCAGTCAGCACCCCACCATGCAATGAGACTGGCAGTGGGTGACCTCACTGGGAACCCCTGGTCAACACCAAGAGACAGTCTCTCCTAAATGGGCTAACTTATAGTTTACGGGCAATACAAGGGAGAGAAGAACAAGTTCAACGACACTAAATAGGCAGATCCTGGACGTGAGTCTTCCGTGAGACAATGGTCCCTGGATTCTTCAAAAAGATAACAGAAGAAGGGCTATTCTCTACTAGAAAGACCACAAGGGTGAAACCAAATGGCAGCATGGTCCCAGATTGATTTGGACTTTTTAAAAGGACATAAAACAGATTCTTGGGTCGATTTGGGAAATCGGAGTATGGAGTAGAGACTGCATGATATATTGGAGTCATTCTTAATTTTCCAAGGTATCATAACAGAATATAAGGAAATGTCCTTTCTATTGTGTGATATAGGCGTAAATATTTAGGAATCAAGTGTCTTCAAATAATTCAGTAGAATTACCTGTGCATCTGTGTGTATAGGTGTGTATGCGTGTGCAAGGAGAGAAAGGGAAGGAAAGAGAAGAGGAAAAGCCAACATAGCAAATGTTAACAATTTTCACAGTTGCTCAGTCCAGCTGTGCTTGTACTCGTCTTTCAACCCTTCCAAACTTCGTGTTTGATATTTTTCATCATAAAAAAATAGGATACAGCCCCACCAGACACAAAGCTCT
Source organism: Cephalophus harveyi (assembly GCA_006410635.1). Taxonomy (NCBI): domain Eukaryota; kingdom Metazoa; phylum Chordata; class Mammalia; order Artiodactyla; family Bovidae; genus Cephalophus; species Cephalophus harveyi. Next base: position 551,687 of record SJYT01022377.1, read on the forward strand.
CCTCTCTCTCTGAGGACCTGTGCCTCTGGCCACTACTCCTGGATGGCCCTCTTCTTCCAGCCTGAGCCAGGTGGCCCTGCTCATCTGCTCACTTCTCCACCTGCTACTCTGGAACTGTCAGTTCTGCTCTGAGCATCACGTGCCTTAGGTCTCAGAGTCCCATCCCTGCTGTTCCCTGCCTGGAGCCCTCCTCCCTCATGACCAGCAACCCCCCAGCTCCTTATGCACACACCCTTCCCCCTTGTAAGCCTCACTTCACCAGGGAGCCTTTCCTGGCTGCTGGAAAGAGCCAGCCCAGCCCCATGGCAGGGTCCTGTCCTTTCTCATTTTGAGTCCTCTTCATCAATCCAGAGTGACTAAGCTGCTCTCTGCCAGGCCTGATAAATGGGTACTACGGATGGTAGCCACCAGGTCCACTGGAGACTGGGGACACTGTTGGGGCAGCCAATACCATCCATGGGGCCATTCCATCTTGATAGCTCCTGTCCTTTCCCCCAACCAATGTGACGTATTGACAAGGGTCAGGCTTGGCGTGGACACCCACAGTGCTCTGGGCATCACTCATTTCCCACCTGCCATGGTCTTCCCATACTGCTCTAAAGAGCAGGTCCCATCCTGTTTGGGTTACACTGAGATGAGGCTTCCTTAGTGTGTCCTGGAGCTACCAAAGCCCAATTCCTCTAGGCTCTGGATATGCCCTTTGGAGGGGCCCATCTAGGCTGGGCCCTCTTCCCTGGCCTGGGAAGAGCTCCTTGACCCTGCAGAGGTGAAAAGTGGGCTCCCAGGGGCTACTATCCCTTTCTGTGCCAAGCCCCTGGGAGGGCCCAAGAGCAGCTCCCTGTGATGCAGCACCCTATTCAAGGATATTTTTCATTTGGCACAAATTAAATATGTCCTGAAAAGAAGTCGATAGAACTAAATGTGATAATGTCCAGTCCTACCTAATGGGGAACGTGGCAATTTTCTGATAAAGGAATGAGAGTTCCAGACCCTGGCGCCGACCTGCCCAACCAGCATCCCAGCCTGTGTGTGGTCTGCTGCAGGACCTATGAACCCCAGCCCACTGCTCCCCTCAGTACAGCCCTCCCCAGGCACATCCAGCCTGAGACCCGAGGATGCTGAGCCCTGGGCCCTCACACCTCCCCAGGGCAAGCTTTCACCCTGACTCATGGACACATTTGCAGCTCGTCTGCTACCCTGGGCTTCCCTTTGGCCAAGAAGAAAGTTTGGCTTCCACGCAGCACAGAAGGTCAGAGGTGCTGCACCACCAGGCAGGGACCCAAACCACCAAGCATGGGCTTCTTGGTTTCCTGATGAGCCAGAAAGATGCCCTCCACCCCTCCCTTCCTCAAAGTCAGGAGGAAACCCCAGTTTATGACCATCCCAAGAGACCTCCCTGAGCTTCTGTCTTGCATTTATTGCTTCTGCAGGCTTTCAGGAGGGTTGGCTGAAGAGAGCTGTGCCCAGTATTCTACCAGGGCTAACATGGGTCATAGGAGCCCCCAAAAGGCCCAGCCAGAACTTCAGGCCCTTCCAGAGAGAAGGGTGTGAGCTTCTGGGGTCACATGGCGCCCACCTCGCCATCCAGATCTCAGCTGAGCAGACCCTGGTGTTGTAGCCTAGGTCCAGCATCCCATGACTACCCACCCAGGTGCCTTTGGAGGGGACACAGGGCCACTTCTTCCCTTTGGGCACTCTTGGAGTTGAGCCCCAGCCTTGGACCTGCAGAAACACAGCAAAATTGCCATATAACAGGCTCTGACCCCTGAGTCAGGAGCTCCCCACCACAGGTCACCATTAGGCCCAGCAGTGATAGTGGGGCCAAGGAAAGGCTGACACTTGAATCCAGGCCCCTGAAAGAAGAGAAGAGACCCATGTCATGCTGGGCCTTACCTTGGGGCCAGCCCCGCTCTGTGAAGGACCACTTCCCTCCTGAGTTGAAGGCTGGGCAGCACGGGCGTGGCCAGGACGAGAGCCTCTCCCTCCCTCTCATTCCAGTACATCCTGGAAGGGTGAGCGGGCACGCGTGGTAGGAATGTCACCAGGCACACTTTCACTCTACTCACCTTCAAGATGGCTTTGGGGCAAAGACAGATATTCTTCAGTTCACAGGTGAAGGAACTGAGGCTTGGAGAGGTAAAAGACTCGGGTCTGACATATGGACCTATAGAACAGAAGAGAGAGCCCAGAGATAAACTCCTACAGCTATAGTCAGTTAATCTTCAACAAAGGAGGCAAGAATATAGAATAAAGAAAAAGTAGTCTCTTCAATAAGTGGTGCTGGGAAAGCTGGACAGCTGCATGTAAATCAATGAAGTTGGAACACTCCCTCACACCATACATTAGAGATAAACTCGAAATGGCTTAAAGACTTAAATGTAAGACATGACACCATAAAACTCCTAGAGGAGAATATAGGCAAAACATTTTCTGACATAAATCACAGCAATGTTTTCTTAGGTCAGTTTTATTTCTTAGAAATAAAAGCAAAAATAACAAATGGGATCAATCCAACTTATAAGCTTTTGCACAGCAAAGGAAACTGTAAACAAAATGAAAAGACAACCTATGCGCTGAGAGAAAATACTTGCAAATAATGCAACTGAAAGGTCTTAATTTTCAAAATACACAAACAACTCATACAACTCAATAATAAAGACAAACAGCCCAATCAAAAAATGGACAGGAGATCTAAATAGATATTTCTCCAGATGGCCAATGGGCACATGAAAAGATGTTCATCATCATTAACTATTAGAGAAATATAAATCAAAACCATCAGGAGGTACTACCTCACACTGATCAGAATGGCAATCATCAAAAAGTCTAACAAATCTTGGAGTGGGGGTTGGAGAAAAGAGAACCCTCCTATACTGTTGGTGGAAATATAAGTTGGTACAGCCACTCTGGTATAGCACTGTGGTGCTGGAGAAGACTCTTGAGAGTCCCTTGGACAGCAAAGAGATCAAACTAGTCAATCCTAAAGGAAATCAACCCTGAATATTCATTGGAAGGACTGATGCTGAAGCTAAAGCGCCAATACTTTGGCCACCTAGCCACTTTGGCCACTCCAGTAGTTTGGCAAAGAGCCAACTCATTGGCAAAGGCTCTGATGCTGGGAAAGGTTGAGGGCAGGAGGAGAAGGGGGTGACAGATCATGAGATGGTTGGATGGCATCACTGACTCAATGGACATGAGTTTGAGCAAACTCTGGGAGATAGTGAAGGATAGGGAAGCCTGGTATGCTGCAGTCCATGGGGTTGCAAAGAGTCAGTCATGACTTAGCAACTGGACAACAGCCACTATGAAGAATAGTATGGCAGTTCCTTAAAAAACTAAAAATTGAGTTACCATATAATCCAGAAATCCCACTCCTGGGTATATATCCAAATAAGACTTTAATTTGAAAAGATACAGGTACCTGTACATTCATAACAGCACTATCTACAATAGCCAAGCCATGGAAGCAAGTCAAATGTCCACTGAGGATGAATGAATAAAGAAGGCGTGGTACATATATATAATGGAGCACTACTCAGCCATAACAAAGAATGAAAGATGTCATTTGCAGCAACATGGATGGCCCTAGAGATTATCACACTAAGTGAAGTGTGTCAGAAGGAGAAAGACAAACACCATATGATATCACTTATATGAAGAATCTAAAATATGACACAGATGAATCTATCTATGAAACAGAAACAGAATCATAAACATAGAGAATAGATTCAGTCAGTTCAGTTCAGTCGCTCAGTCGTGTCCGACTCTTTGCAACCCCATGAATCGCAGCACGCCAGGCCTCCCTGTCCATCACCAACTCCCGGAGTTCACTCAGACTCGTGTCCTTCGAGTCAGTGATGCCATCCAGCCATCTCATCCTCTGTCATCCCCTTCTCCTCCTGCCCCCAATCCCTCCCAGCATCAAAGTCTTTTCCAATGAGAATAGATTGGTGGTAGCCAAATTGGAGGGGGGAGAGTGGAGGAGGGAAGGACTGGAAGTTTGGGATTATCGGCTGCAAACTAGTATAAATAGAATGGATCGACAAGGTCCTACCGTATACCACAGGGAACTATATTCAATGTCCTGGGATAAACCATAATGGGAAAGAATATATATATGTTTAACTGAGTCACTTTGCTGTACAGCAGAAATTAACACAGCATTGTAAATCAACTATACTTCAATAAAAAAAGAGGCGGGTCTGAGATGTGAGGCATCGCGCCAGGAACTCTGACCCCGAGGCTCCTCCTGCTTGGCCTGGCCTATTCTTGTGAGGGACTGAGGGGCTGGGATCTCCTCACTTTCCAAGAGTGTGCATGTGTATGTGGTGTGATAGGTATATGTGTAGTGTGTGGGTGTGAATTTTTTGGTGTATGTGTGTGCGCACACGCTGTGTGCACATGGTGTGTGTGTTTGTGTGTATGTGTGATGCGTGTATGTGGTGTGTACATACATGTGTACTGTATGTGTGGTGCCTGTGTGTAGCTCTGTGTATGTGTGTGTGTGGTGTGTATATGTATGTGGTGTGTGTGGTGTGTATGGCACATTCAGTATATGTATATGTGTACTGTGTGTGGAGCATGTATATATGTGTGTGCCGTATGTAAAAGTGTTTAGGGTGTGTATATGTATGTGTGTGTGATGTGTGGTATATGTATGTGTATGTGTGTGGTAAGCATACAGATGTATGTATGTGATGTGTGCATGTACCGTGTGCTTGTGTGTATGTGACATCTAACTGCTGATACCATCCACGTCCTCCAAGAACAGGGTGCAGGGTCCCCAGGCCTTCACAAGTGAAGTTCAAAGTCTCCACTGTGCACTGAGCTGCCTGAGACAGGACACCTGGAGGACATCTGCCAATCTCAGATGAGGGAGGCGCCTGGGATCCCCCTGGCCTCCAAGTTGCTCCCCTGGGTCCACTTCACAGCCCTGCCTGCCAGCAAAGAGGGTCAGGGCTCCCTAGAAGCCAGCTCTGCATCACTCATCTTGGGAGCCCAGAGAGCACAGGGGTACAGGGAGTGGACAAGTGCTAGAGTTGGCCTTTTCTACCCATGACCTCTGACCTGGTTTCCCTGTAGATCCCGCCCACTGCGTGTGCGCCTGGACCCTGCTGGCCCTCAGCAGCGGGACAGATCCACCCCAGGAATATCCTGGAGTCTGCCGGGGCCAGCTCACTGGAAGCATCACCCATGGCCTCTCTGGGACTCTCCTTGGGCCTCCCTGAACAGCCTGACCTCTGCACGGTCCAAGCTGACACTAGCGGTCCAGGTTGCAGAGAAGGGAGAGGCAGGCTCTCTGGGGGCCTGGCAGCTGGTGCACAGAGGAGTCTATAAGCCAGGTGATAGGAGAGCAGGGCCCTATGCTGAGAAGGATACTTATAGAAGACCCACTGAGCCTGCAGAGAAGCCGCTTACCACTGCTGCAAAGAGGGAGCACCCCAAGTGTCCCTGGAGTATGCTGCCCTGGTTGGGGCACCTGTGACTGGCAGGATGGCCCCAAGAAGGCCAGGGCTGGACAAATGCAGGAGTGGGGCCAACAGAGCCTCAGCCAGTCCATTCCCAGCTTGCCTCAGAGCACAGGTGACAAGACCAGGGAATCAGTCTCTTGTCCCCATTACCATGGCCAGCTTGTTCAGGAGAGAGTCCCTTGCCCAGGCCATGAATGCTGCCCTTGGGACGTATTCATTAAAAGAAGTCTTTTCTTCCTGGGGCTCCTTCTAGCAGGCAGACATCAGATTCAAGTGAGAAACAGGAAGTATTGTGAGGACCCCATGTCTCCTCTATGTGGCCCCCATGTCCTCCTTCTGGAAGTCATTCCCAGTAAGCCTGGGCCTACGCCAGGCAGAGTCAAGGGGGCTTCTCCTGCTGTTGCGATTCAGGGACAAGGGCCAGCAAACTGCCACCTGTTGGCCTTGTCTAGGCAGCTACCAGCCTGTTAACTGAAGTCTCATTTGTTTATACATTGTCTTGGCTGCTTTCACTTGAGCAGCTGTGACAGAGGCTCCATGGCCCACAAAGCTGAAAATATTACTGTTTGTCCCTTCAAGGAAAAGCTTGCCAGCCCCATGTATTAGAAGCACACAGTACTGCTGCTGTGTGCTTACCCATGTTTGACTCTTTGCAACCCCACAGACTGTAGCTTGCCAGGCTCCTCTGTCTATGGAATTCTCCAGGCAAGAATACTGGAATGGGTTGCCATTCCCTACTCCAGGGGATCTTCCCGACCCAGGGATCAAACCCACATCTCTTGTGTCTCCTACATTGGCAGGCAGATTCTTTACCACTGCGCCACCTGCGAAGCCCTAGAAGCACATGCTATAACAGGCTTAAGGGTCCTGTGGCCTGTGGACCCAGCTGCCAAGTTGCAGAAAATGCGCAGGTCAGGGAAGGTATACACCACCACGGGGGAGCAACTAGCCAAATGCAGACAGGGAGCTCTACAGGTAAATAATTCTTCAATGACTGTTATAAGACAATAAAGGATGGGATAGAACAGCAATGATATACAAAAAGAGTGGGTCTTCCTTGGATCTGGTTCAAATAAACTGTAAAGAGAATTTGGGGGGGATAACTGGAAATTTGAACACTGGACATCTGATGAAAAGAAGTTGTGATTAATTTTTCAGATGTGATAACAGTATTGTGGTTATGTTTTAAAAGTGTCCATTTTTTTTTAAAACTTGTGAATACCAAGGGGGAGAGGGTAGGGAAGGGAAGGACTGGGACTTTAGGATTAGCAGATTTAAACTATTATATATAGGAGGGATAAACAACAAGGTCCTATTGTACAGTGTGGGAACTATATTCAATATCCTGTGATAAGCCATAGTGAGGAAGAATATATTAAAAAAAGAATGTATATATATGTATAACCTGAGTCTTTTTGCTGTACAGCAAAGATTGGCACAACGTTGTAAATCCACTATACTTCAATTAAAAACACAAACAAGTTTTTAAAGTTTCATTTTTTATAGATAAGTTACGTGCTGCAATGTCTATGGATGAAATGATATGATGTTTTGGATGTGCTTCAAAGTAACAAAAATGGGAAGTAGTTGGGGTGTGGAGAAGGCAGGAGAAACTGCAGGCCAATGGTTTGGGGGTGGGGTGATGGTACAGAGGGGTGCATTATATAATTCTGTCTACTTTTACATATGTTTGGAATTCTCCATAATAAAAGGTTAATAAAATAAAATGAAACAAGGCAGACCCCAAATGGATGGGGAACCCCCAGGATTCTTCAGCATCCCCTGGTAGCAGTTTCTGGGGCAAGAGACAGGAAAATGCCAGCACCAAACATGACCCAGGGGCCACCCTCCATCAGCAGGGTAACCATTCCTCAACCTGGACAGCACAGGGCTGGAGTCTGACCAGCCCAGTCAGGAGCAGAGTACAAGGCCAGCGGCCCTTCTTCTGGAGTCAGAGGCCCGCCAGCCAGCAACTGTTGTTTCCTGACACAGAGAAGGAGGAGGAAAAGTGGGTGGTGGAGGGACAAGAGAGAAAAGTAGAAATAAATAAGAGGAAATTGCCACAGAGGCAAAGGAACTTAAAAGAGCTTGCTTCGGAAATTGCTATGCAAATAAATTTGAATACCTAGATAAAAAGAATGATTTTCTAAAATTATGTAAACGATCAAAATTAACCCCTGAAGACTAGAAAACATAAACCTTAATAAATGCTACAAGGCACTGAAAACAATTCAACAGTCGTGAACCTGAGAAAACAGAATAGATAGGGATACAGCAAGCATACACCAACCCCAAGAGCCACAAAATCATAGATTTACAACCACTGAATGGGGTGAAGCCAGGACACAGCCAATTAAGGGGGAGAAACGGGGGACTTCCCTGGTGGTCCAGGAGCTAAGACTCTGTGCTTCCAATGCACTGGACTGGGGTTCGATCCCTGGTCGGGGAATTAGATCCCACATGCTACAGCTAAGAGTTCCCATGCTGCAACTATTCTGCATCCTGCAATGAAGACTGAAGATCCCATGTGCCTCACCAACGACTTGGCACAGTCAAATAAATAAGTATTATAATCATATATATATATACACACACATATATACAATGTTAAAAAAGAGATGGAGAAATGGGACATGGGAGAAGGGAGGGGACAGAATGATTGTTAATGCAGATTTGACTGACTGCCCAGTAAACCCCAAACTGGTAAAAGTAGAATTCTGTAGAGTTGATACTAACAAAAATAATATATACATATTAGGGACTTTCCAATGCATAAACGTCAGCAAAATAAAGATACAGTTACAGTTTTTCCTCCTAAGTGTTCCTGAACAGTAGCAGTTTTCTGGATTGTGTCAAGAATTAGGTGATTTGATCACAGGCATTAAATGTGTACAGTGCCATGAAAAGAATCCTCTTGAGTGAGTGCAGTGGGAAGTTGGAGTTTGGGCTTTTGTTCGAAGCTCAGGATGGTGAATTGCAGTGTGTATCTTATAATCCAGGAGGCAGAACGAATAGTTGAATTCTGAAAGTGAGAGAAATGGTCAGTCTGAGCCTGTTGTGTTACTGTTCTTTAGTAAAACCTGTTGTGGGAGTCACCCGCTCGGGCTGGGGTATGTTGTTTCACCTGTGTTGTTACCTGTGACTCTGCGAAGAAGAGAAACTTTTATTTGAATCTTTTATTCTTCATTCTATAGTTTGAAATTACACACACTTATTTTCCCCAGAGATATAATATGCTTCCATGTGTTGTTACAATAACTCTACAGTCACGTGTGGTTTAGAATATTTCATCTTCCTTTTGCTGTTTACATGGTGGGGATACAGTTTTATTAATTAAAATGCCTTGCCAGACCTGTGTAATAGGTATGTTATCCTCCTTGTCACATGTCAGGAAATGTTCTGGGACCGACTGTGTCTTAAGTATTTTATTATTGCTGGTGGACATATCACTCTTCAGTTTTGTTCTGAGATACGCACAGTGTCTGAAGTGGACCTGCCCATGGTAATCTGATGTCAGACCTTTTTCAGCTCTGTTCTAAGGCTCCTTTTCCCAAATAATTGTCCATCTTCAGCCCCACTTCTCAAAGGAGGAGTATGCAGCCATAGTCCTCTTCCTCCACATCCACCCACCCCCCCTGAAACATTGTAAAGCATTTAAATTTTTATTATGTATTATTTGGCTACACTGAATCTGAAATCTTCACTATGGCATGTGAGATCTAGTTCCCTGACCAGGGATCCAACCCAGGTCCCCTGCATTGGGAGCACGGAGCTTTAGCCACAGGATCACCAGAGAAGTCCCTACCCAAGCATTTTATTATGAAAAGTTTTGAATACACCAAAGTTGCAAGAATTTTATGGCAAATACCCATATATACACTGCCTAGATTCTGTCTTTAATATTGGCTGTATTTGTTTTATCCTATATCTACCTATCTCTTCATCCTTCTACCCATCCATCAACCCATTTTATTTTTCTGATGCATTTCAAAGTAAATTGCAGACATCAGTTCACTATGATCTAAACACTTCAGTGTACATATCATTAGAGTTCAATATTTGTTTACAGTTTTCTTTTGCTGTAGAATTTACGTATGGTGAAGTGTATGCATCTTAAATGTACATTAGCTAGGGACTTCCCTGGTGGACCAGTGGTTAAGAATCTGCCTTCCAGTGTTTGGGATGCATCTACTTCTGCTTCATTAACTGTGCTAAAACCTTTGACTGTGTAGATCACAACAAATTGTGAAAAATTCTTAAAGAGATGGGAATTACAGACCACCTTACGTGCCTCCTGAGAAACCTGTGTGCAGGTCAAGAAGCAAAAGTTGGAACTGGACATGGAACAACAGACTGGTTCCAAATTGGGAAAGGAGTACATCAAGACTGTGTATTGTCACCCTGCTTATTTAACTTATATGCAGAGTACATCATGTGAAAAGCCAGGCTGGATGAAGCACAAGCTGGAATCAAGATTGCCGGGAGAAATATCAATAACCTCAGATATGCAGATGACACCACCCTTATGGCAGAAAGTGAAGAAGAACTGAAGAGCCTCTTGATGAAAGTGAAAGAGGAGAGTAAAAAAGCTGGCTTAAAATTCAATATTCAGAAAACTAAGATCATGGCATCTGGTCCCATCACTTCATGGCAAATGGATGGGGAAACAATGGAAACAGTGACAGACTTTATTTTCTTAGGCTCCAAAATCATTGTGGATGGTGACTGCAGCCATGAAATTAAAAGACATTTGTTCCTTCGAAGGAAAGCTATGACAAACTTAGACAGCATGTTAAAATCAGAGACATCACTTTGCCAACAAAGGTCCATATAGTCAAAGCTATGGTTTTTCTAGTAGTCAGGTATAGATGTGAGAACTGGACCATAAAGAAGGCTGAGAGCCGAAAATTGATTCTTTGGAACTGTGGTACTGAAGAAGAGAGTTGAGGGTCCCTTGGACTGCAAGGAGATCAAACCAGTCCATTCTGAAGGAAATCAGTCCTGAATATTCACTGGAAGGACTGATGCTGAAGCTGAAGCATCAATACTGTGGCCATCTGATAAGAAAAGCTAACTCATTGGAAAAGACACTATACTGAGAAAGATTGAAGGCAAGAGGAGAAGGGTGAGACAAAGGATGAGATAGTTGGATGGCATCACCAACAGTGGACATGAGTTTGAGCAAACTTCAGGAGACAGTGGGAAAAGGCAATGGCACCCCACTCCAGTACTCTTGCCTGGAAAATCCCATGGATGGGGGAGCCTGGTAGGCTGCAGTCCAGGCTAAGAGTTGGACACGACTAAGCGGCTTCACTTTCACTTTCACTTTCATGCATTGGAGAAGGAAATGGCAAACCACTCCATTGTTCTTGCCTGGAGAATCCCAGGGACGGGGGAACCTAGTGGACTGCTGTCTATGGGGTCGCACAGAGTTGGACATGACTGAAGCGACTTAGCAGCTGCAGCAGCAGAATAAAATATTCCATACACAAAAGCAATTCATTGAAGAAAATCTCAAGAAATAATCCTAACCATAAATGTATAGGAGCTACATAAAAAAAAACTTTGAACTGCTACTGAAAGATACAAAAAAGTTTGTGCCAAAACAGAGAAGGCCAGGGGCTTCCCTGGTGACTCAGCGGTAAAGAATCTGCTTGCCAATGCAGGAGACACAGGTTCGATGCCTGATCTGGGAAGATCCCACATGCCGCAGAGCAATGAAGCCTGGGGCCACAACTACTGAGTCTGTGCTTTAGAGCCCAGAGCCGCAACTACTGAGCCCATGTACTGCAGCTGCTGAAGCCCTCATGCCCTAGAGCCTGTGCTCCACAAGAGAAGCCCCTGCAATGAGAAGCCTACCTACCACAACTAGAGAGTAGCCCCCCCCTTGCTGCAACTAGAGAAGAGCCTGTACGAAGGCCCAGCACAGCCAAACACAAGTAAATAAATAATATTCTTTTTAAAAAGGAATCTGCCTTCCGATGCAAGGTATGCAGGTTCAATCCCTAACTTGGGTCACCAAGATCCCACAGCCTGCAAGAGTAAGCCCTGCACACTGCAAGGAAGACTCAGCACAGCCAAAATAAAAAGAAAGTTCTTTTTTAAAAAAAGAACAGAAAAGTCCTTTCTACAACTATAGCAATTAGGATAGATTAATCTTGTATAAGAAATTTACAGAACAGGTTCCAAAGTTAAGTCAAATGTATGGAAATTTAGTAGAAGGTAGTGACATTGTAGCAATGGGGATAAAAATGGACCATTCAATAAATAATGATGTGACAACAGATAAGCCATTTGGAGAAATAAAGCAACATTTTGAGCAGAATAAAGTTATCCTGCTGCTGCTGCTGCTGCTGCTAAGCCGCTTCAGTCATTTCCGGCTCTGTGCAACCCATAGACGGCAACCCACCAGGGTCCCCAGTCCCTGGGATTCTCCAGGCAAGAACACTGAGGTGGGTTGCCATTTCCTTCTCCGATGTATGAAAGTGAAAAGTGAAAGTAAAGTTGCTCGGTCATGTTTGACTCTTAGCGACCCCATGGACTGCAGCCTACCAGGCTCCTCCGTCCATGGGATTTTCCAGGCAAGAGTACTGGAGTGGGGTGCCATTGCCTTCTCCGAAAGTTATCCTACTCTAACTCAATACCAAATATATAAGAACTTTAAATATAAAACATAAAACCACAAAATTACTAGAAGTAAATGTGATTTTTAAAAATAATAAATCCTTTTCTAAGCAATGTCAAACAAACTTGATTTTTAAATGATTGATATATTTGTTTAAATTTAAAAAAATTTTAAACTTTGATATCATACAATAAACAAATGGGGGGAAATATATGCAACACATAGGACAACCAAGGGGGTCTAATTTCCTAAATTGATCAAGAGCACTCACACACCAGCCGGAAAAAGACAACCCATAGAACCAGGGGCAAAAATATTAAAAAGTACTCAACTTCACTTGTGACTAAATACATGCAAAACAGAATGAGATGCTCTGCTCATTTGAAAGCATTGATAATCTGTGTTGTTAAAAGATGGGTAAATAAATGTGGTCTTTTTCAAAAGCAATTTATCAAGATTCCTTTAAAAACTTATTTCCACATATGCTTTGGCTCAAATGAATTGTGTTGGTGGAGGTTCTACCACCAGGAAATTATCCTAAAAATAGACTTGCAAATTTTGCCAAGTAAAATTCCCTCTAAGATGTCCTACTTTTCTAAGCAATGTCAAACAAACTTGATTTTTAAATGATTGATATATTTGTTTAAATTTAAAAAAATTTTAAACTTTGATATCATACAATAAACAAATGGGGGGAAATATATGCAACACGTAGGACAACCAAGGGGATCTAATTTCCTAAATTGATCAAGAGCACTCACACACCAGCCGGAAAAAGACAACCCATAGAACCAGGGGCAAAAATATTAAAAAGTACTCAACTTCACTTGTGACTAAATACATGCAAAACAGAATGAGATGCTCTGCTCATTTGAAAGCATTGATAATCTGTGTTGTTAAAAGATGGGTAAATAAATGTGGTCTTTTTCAAAAGCAATTTATCAAGATTCCTTTAAAAACTTATTTCCACATATGCTTTGGCTCAAATGAATTGTGGTGGTGGTGGTTCTACCACCAGGAAATTATCCTAAAAATAGACTTGCAAATTTTGCCAAGTAAAATTCCCTCTAAGATGTCCTGGAGCGTTGTCTGCAGGGGCCAATCGCTGGAAACAGCCTCAGTGTCCACCAGTGGGAAGTTGCTTAGCCATGGAACATGGGCTGCACATGATCAATCTACTACAAAACTTTAAAAAAGGAGTTGCTTTTACACTGTGATTCAGATGAGTGTATAGTATGATGCTCATTGTATGAATGCTGAGTATGCAGAAACATTTTTTTCTGAAAGTAAACGAAATGGCTAACAGTGAATGGTTAACAGCAGCTACTCTAGGAGAGAGAAACTATTGGGAGGTGAGCTTTTAATTTTATATATTTCATCAAATCAGTATTGTTTGAAATTGATCATGTGCAGGTATCAGTTTTAATACAAACCAAACTGAAACAACAACAAAAACACAGACAAAGCAAAATAGGATAATAAAAAATCCATTATCTCAACAGAGGGTGCCAAAGGTATGGATTTATTTATCCTAAAAAGTCTATGAATAATAAATTATTTCAAGAGCTTCCAGGCAGTCATGCTGGCCCAGAGATGGAGTGAGTGGGTTTGAGCATCAGGCCCTGACCCCCGGAGGTGCTGGGGGTACCCTGAGGGTGCTGGACTTGACCCCACTGCGAGTGGGAAGGATGGCTCATCCTTGAATTGGCCCACTTCCTAGGAGGGGTATACCACACATTTTTATGTAGAAAGTGCCCTGAAGTTCAGTGGTATTGAATAAGTCACAGGAAAACTAATTCGAATGATCAATAGAACATGCACGTTAAGAAGTTAACACTGCAAAGCCTTTCCCTTAACTAGTCATACATGTCTCATGTCTCCACATGTCCTGAACCTCAGCTGGATTTAGTGCTGCTCTCCCTTGGTGAGACCAAGGGTCTCTTAATGGCAATTCCTGGTTGGGTAGGTAGGAGTTGTACTTTTCGGTCTCTCTAATCCCCTTGGACTGCAAGGAGATCCAACCAGTCCATTCTGAAGGAGATCAACCCTGGGATTTCTTTGGAAGGAATGATGCTAAAGCTGAAACTCCAGTACTTTGGCCACCTCATGCAAAGAGCTGACTCATTGGAAAAGACTCTGATGCTGGGAGAGATTGGGGGCAGGAGGAGAAGGGGACGACAGAGGATGAGATGGCTGAATGGCATCACTGACTCGATGGACGCGAGCCTGAGTGAACTCCGGGAGTTGGTGATGGACAGGGCTGCGATTCATGGGGTCATAAAGAGTCGGACACGACTGAGCGACTGAACTGAACTGAACTGAACTGAATCCCCTCAAGTCCTGAGATGCCAGCATCTCTGGGTCTAAGATTTGAGCTTCAGTGAAGGAACCCATGCAGGCTGGGTGTTGAGGGACCTAGGGGTGTTTGGGACACAGCCTTGGCCTTGAGCCACATAAGAGAAGCCACATGGCCCCTCTCCTGTGCTTCCCTCTGTAGGTCTGGCTGGAGCCTGAATCCAGCTGTGCCCAACACCTGTTCCCACCTCCCCCAGCCCAGCAGCACCCTCCCCACCACGGTTACTTCCACTTGATCCTCCAACTGGCCTGGAGCAACGTCGCTCACAGCATAGCACTCTGCCGAGAAAGGGACCCGGTAAGAACAGAACATCAGCTGCGGACAGGCCCGTGTGGGGGCTGCGGCGCCTCCTGCTCCCTGCGGCTGACATGACGAGCCCCCTGTCCTCCTGAGCGCCTGCCTGACAGCGGGGTGCCTCTGGGGAGGTGGCAGGGTAGTGGCAGCAGGGCCCTGGTACCTCTCGAGGCAGGGGTGGCCCCAGTCTGACTCCTGAGCGGAAGCTGACATGTTAATGCTGGTGGCCGGGCCGCAGAAGCGAGGCCTTCATTCGATTTGGGAGCGCCTTTCCCGGGCCAGGCCTCTGGTTTGGCTGCTATTGAATTACTCAGCTAAGCAGAGCAGGAAGGAGCTGTTCACCTAATTGCACTTGATGGATCTCTTCGTCTTGTTCAGATGCCAGACACAAGATAGATGCCCTCTCTTTGCATCTGAGCCCCACGCTGGTGCTTTGGGGTCAGCAAGTGGCCGCTCCACATAATGCCTCCCCCAGCTTCAGCCGAGGGGCTGGGCCCCCACGAGCAGCGCCCTAAGCAGGGGCCGCCAGGGACCAGAGGGAGGCTCAGTCTTGCTGGGGGGCGGGCGACAACAAAGGCGGACCCGCGGGCGTGCCATTGACTCCAGCTCCACGGGGTTAAGGGCTCCTTGTCTGGGTAATTGTCTCCCCTTTAATTACAGCGACTGAAAGTGCCTCCTAATTTACTTTAGGACCCTCAGATGACATCTCAAGAAGGATCACATCCGCTCCCCGGCACGGGCCCTGGGAAGACAGCGCTGGCCTCTGCGGCCATTCAAAGACCGCAGCTTCTGCTCGGGGTCTCTGTTCTGCATCTGCTCCCCTCTCAGCCCCTCAGCCCGCCCCACCCAACACACTTCTGGTGATGATGCAAGAGGGAAACAGAGAACAGAACACAGGAGGGGAGGCAGGCTTCCTGTCTTAAGAGAACCCAGCCCCTGACTCAGTCAGCAGCTGAGGGGCCTGATCTTGGGAGCCCGAGCCCCAGTTGCCAGGGGGCCATCAGCTAACAGCTTCTGTTATATCCTAGGCGATATGTTGTCTTTGGAACAAATTCTGTTGAGCACTGGGAATGTTGGCCAGGCCTGGGAGAAAGAAACCATTTCAAAGGACCTAACACAGCCAGCAGAGGAAGGAGGTCATGGCTCCTGACACCAGGAGAAGGAGGAGCCCCCTTGTCCCCCGTTTCATGGGAAGGAAGGAGTGAGGGGCCGCCTTGCAGCTACGGGTGTCCTTGAGTGCTGGGCCTCAGCCACTGCAGGACTTGGGACACCACCCTGAGGACTTGGGATCCCCTCGGTGTCTGTCGGCTTCTGTACCACTGCCTTCCTTCCCCTTAAGGAGACCCAGGGCCTCTCACTCAGCCCAGCAAATGTCAACTGTGGACAAAAGGTGTTTTCATGGCAGGCACTGGTGCATCTGATATCCAGCGAGAAAACGAGAGTGTCCTACCCAATAATACCCCGAAATGCATCCCAGAGCAATTTACATTTTAAAATTAACAAGGAAACCATGAAAAGCCAAATGGTGAGCACAGGGAAGGCCTTTCCAATCATAAAAAACACTGTAAAAACCATAAAAAAAAAAAAAAAAAAGAAGGCTTCAACTCCTAACAAAATTTAAAAGAAAAGAAAAAAAAAAAAATTAACACACAAAGCTCCCAGTAGAGTTCAAAGGCAAATAACACTGCCCTCGGGGGGAATGTTGTCACATGAACGATAACCAAAGGATTGTTGTCTTATTGTATAAAGATCTCCTATAATTCAATAAGGAGATGGTGAACAGAAGCCAGTAACAAAAGCGGTCACATTATTGAGGAGGCAGGCAGGCCAGCAACCCTCGGAGACTGGTTTGCAAAGCAAGGTGATTTTTTTTGGTGCTTTTTGGAGTTACTAAATTGTGTGCTGTTTTCTGTTTTGCCTTCTCAGGAAATGGGAAGACCCTGGTGGGTAGCCACTCCCTTAAGAGGCTAATGCCCAGAATGGATGATGCTGGGCGTCCTGGGAGGAGAAGGCAGAGAGAACATTTGAGAAGCTGAAAGAGGCCAGAAGCTTCGAGGAGCCAAGAATGAGTGAAAGCCTCTGGGTGCTACATCAGCAGAAGGACCCAGAGCCCGGGTCCTGAGAGAAATAGGGTGAGGGGTGTCTTATGGCCAAGGAAGGGAAGGAACAGCAAAGACTACAAATCTGAAAGGTCCACGGACTTTAGCACTTTGGGGGTCTCACAGGTAACCAGTGTAGAAGGGCTTCTTAGGCTACCTGCCCCACAGGGAAGTTCTAAGCTTGGAGTGAAAGCAAGTTGGTTTTAAGAAAGACAAAGATGAGATCTTTCTCCAAATGTGCAAATTATACATAGAGTGACCCATGATTTATGATAAGGAATGCAAATTAAAACAATATAGTAAAAAATTTTACCCATACTGAAGGCAAAGGTGGGACTTCCCAGGTGGCTCAGTGGTAAAGAATCTGCCTGCCAATGCAGGAGAGGCAGGTTTGATCCCTGGGTTGGGAAGATTCCCTGGAGAAGAAAACGGCAACCCACTCTAGTATTCTTGCCCGGGGAATTCCATGAACAGAGGAGCCTGGTGGGTTATAGCTGGGGTCACAGAACTGGAAACAGCTTAGCTACTAAACAACAACCACCACAAAGCAAATGCAGTATTTTAAAAATAATCAGACATCCACATAGAAGAATGTAGGGCACACTGTGTGGGAGTTAATTTGGGATTAAATTTTCCAGAGGACAATCTTAAAAATGACCGTATCCTTTGATACCAAAATTCCCCTTCTAAGAGTTTATCTTAAGGAAACAATCAGAGACCCATCTAAGGATTTATGTGTGTTTTTGTTCACAAAACCCACCGCAAAAATTAGAAACACTTAAATACACAGTAACTGGGGACTTATGGTATATATCCACATATGCTAAAATTGTGTTTTAGGACAATATTTAATAACATAAAGATATACTTGAATTATTGCTAAGTGAATGTGTTCAAAATACACATGCACTTTATTTATTTTTTTTTTAAAGATCATATAAAAAATGTTTGAAGGGTGTCCCTGAGGACAGCAGTAGTCAAAAAGTGGTGGAAGAGGCAAAGTTTTTGAATACTTGGTCTCTCTACACTCTTTGATGTTTTCTAAATTTTCTCCAGTAGGAATGTAATTGCTTCATTTGTTGTTGTTCAGTCGCTAAGTTGTGTCTGACTCTGAGACCCCACGAACTACAACATGCCAGGATTCCCTTCTCCAGCGGATTTTCCCAACCCAGGAATCAAACCAGGGTCTCCTGCATTGCAAGCGAATTCTTTACCAACTGAGCTATCAGGGAAGCCCTTATAGTGAAAATCACTCAGTCGTGTCAGACTCTTTGCAACCCCATAGACTACACAGCCAATGGACTTCTCCAGGCCAGAATCCTGGAGTGGGTAGCCTTTCACTTCTCCAGGGGATCTTCCCAACCCAGGAATCGAACCCAGGTCTCCGCATTGCAGGTGGATTCTTTACCAGCTGAGACACGGGGAAGTTCCAGACTTCCCTATCCTTCACTATCTCCTGGAATTTGCTCAGACTCATGTCCATTGAGTTAGTGATGTCATACATCTATCTTATCCTCTGCCACCTCCTTCTCCTCTTGCCCTCAATCTTTCCCAGCATCAGGGTCTTTTCCAATGAGTCGGCTCTTCGCATCAGGTGGCCAAAAATTACTTTATAATGTAAAATAAATGTTATTTTTCAGTTAATCACAGAATCAAACTGTTAGAAAGGTTTTCTGAAGATCTGCTTGGTGGGGGAAACATGCTCTGAGACAAGAAGCCTCAGTCTTCCCAGAAGTCCATTACAATGGGTATATGATCTCTATTTTCTGATGAGAAATTGCTGAGAGCTGAAATAACCAAGCCACAGACCAGGCTGAGAGGCAACAGAGCCTGTTCTTTCTTGACCAGGTCTCTCTGTCTTCTATACCATCTGCCTCAGTTAAGCTTTCAATTGCAAATGAGAATACCTGAAGCTCTCAACTGTAGAGCACTAAATACTTGCATTAGAAAAAAAAGGGACTTCCCTGGTGGTCCTGTGGCTAGGACTCCATGCTCTCAGTGCAGGGGGCCCAGGTTCGATCCCTGGTTAGGCAACTAAATCCCATATGCCACAACTAAGAGTTTGCACACAGCAACTAAAAATCCTGCATGCTGCAACAGAGATCAAAGATCCTGCAGTCAAATAAATTCCTTTAAAAAAAGAAAAGAAAGAAGGAAAGAAAATCAAAAGAAAGAAAGAGAGAAAGGAAAACAAAAGAGGCAAAGTCTCAAACTGACAATCTAAATAACTGCACCAAGAAACATAAAAAGAGAAGAGCAAAATAACCCAGAGCAAGCAGAGTGAAGGAAACCATAAAGATAAAAGCAGAAGTCAATGAAACTGATAACAGGACAACGATCGAGAAAAACAATGAAACAAAACTCTGGTTCTCTGAAAAAAATAAATCTCTGGCAAGACTGTCAAAGATAAAATAGTGAGTACACAAAGAGCTAATATCTGGAATGAAACAGAGATACCATTACAGACCCTGAAGCCATTTAAAGGGAGTACTACAAACAATTTACAATCATAAACTCGACAACACAGAAAAGTGGACCAATTCCGCAAAACCCACAAACTACCCAAACTCAACCAATATGAAATATATATCCTAAATAGTCCTATAACAATTAAAAAAAATGAATTTGAAATTTAAAAGAAATCTACAGGCCTAGATGGTTTCATTGGAAAAAACTTCTATACATTTACAAAGACTTAATGCCAAGTTTACACAATCTTTTCCAGAAAATAGAAGAAGCAGTTATTTTATGAGGCTAGTATTAGCCTGATACCAAAACCAGACAAAAGATAGTACACAAAAAGAAAACTAAAGATCAGTATCTCTCATGAATTTCAATGCAAAAATCTTCAACAAAATATTAGCAAATCAAATTCAGCAACCTGTAAATCAAATTCAACACCATAAGTTGGGATTTATTCCAAGCATGCAAGCCTGGTTCAACATTACAAAATCGGTAACTGTGACACCCCTTATCGAGAGGCTAAAGAAAAAAACCAGATAATCATATCACTTGATACAGAAAAAGCATTCAAGAAAATCCAATGCTTATTCATGATAACAGCTCTCAGCAAACAAGGAATAGGAGGGAATTTCCTCAACCTCGTAAAGATCATCCACAAAAAAACTATAACTAATATCATAAATGATTTAAAAACCTGAATGTTCTCCCTCTCAGATTGAGAACCATGCAAGGATGTCTGTTCTCACCTCTCTTATTCAATGTAACACTGGAAGGTCTGTGTGTGTGTGTGTGTGTGTGTGTGTGTGTGTGTGTGTGTGTAAGATCATTTACAATCACCCCCAAGGTAATAAAATATTTAGATATAAACTTAACAAAACATATAACAGGACCCAACGTAAGAACAAGGCCAATTCTTTCCAAATTGATCTACAGATGGATCAAAATGTTAGCAAGATTTCTTGTGTAGATATAGAAAAACTTACTGTAAAAAGGCACTGGCCCTGAAACAGCAAAAGCAATCTTAAAAAGGAAGAATAAAGTGGGAAGAATCACTCTGCCTGATATTAAAGCTTACTAATTGAGACAGTGTGGTATCAGCAGAGGGACAGACACATCACAGATTAATAGCACCCAGAAATAGACCTACACAAATTTTCCCAGTTGAACTTTGACAAAGGTACAAAAGCAATTGAGTTGAAGGAAGGATGGCCTTTTCACAAATGGTGCAGGAGCTGTGGACATGATGGATGTGTGGTTAGTAGTGTTCAATTCATTGCAACATGGGGTCTGTAGCCCACCAGGCTTCTCTATCTGTGGAAGTTTTCAGGCAAGGATACTGGAGTGGGTTACCATTTCCTACTCCAAGGGGTCTTCCTGACCCAGGGATTGAACCCGAGTCTCTTGAGTTGCATGCTTTGGCAGGTGGGTTCTTTACCACTGTGCCACCCAATTGACATGAAGGCAAAAATAAGAACTCTTGATCTAGATCTTACGCCTCATACAAAAATTAACTCAAAATGGATCATGGATATAAAAGTAAAACTATAAGATTTTTAGAAAAAAAATAGGGTAAAAATTTTATAATCTAGGACTAACAAGAGTTCTTAAATTTGACTGAATTTCCTTAAAATTAAAAATGTTTTGCTCTGTGAAAGACCCTGTTAAATGAATGAAAAGACAAACTACAGACAGATAGGTTGTTGTAAAATACATCTCTGACAATGGCTTTTAGTAACTAGAATAAATACAGAACTCTCAAGAATCAATACTTTAAAAAAATACAAATAATCCAATTAGAAAATGGGCAAAAGACATGAGCAGACATATCACATAAGAGTCTATACAGATGGCAAATAAACCCATGAATACATGTTCATCACCATTAGACATGAGAGAAATGGGAGTTAAAACTACAATGAGATATCACTATATATCTGTAAAAATGGCTAAAATAAAAAATAGTGACAACATTAAATACTGGTGAAGATGTGAAGAAACTGGATATTTTTGTCACTGGCAGACATAGAAAATGTTACAGTCACTCTGGAAAACAGTTTGTCAGTTTCTTATATATAAACATACAATTACCACACACTCCAGAAATTGCATTTCTGGGCATGCATCTCAGAGAAATTAAGACTTATATTCACATAAAAATCTTTACACAAAAGTTCATAGTAGTTTTTTCATAATAACCAAAAATTGGGAACAACTCAGATGCTCTTCAGTAAGTGAATGGTTAAACAAAACTGCAGTATCATGGAGTACTATCTGTACTTTAAATTTCTGTTAAAAAGGAATCAACTATTGATACAGACACTAACTGGGATGGGTCTCCAAGGCAGGGTGAAAAAAATCAAGGCCGAAATATTCATAAGGTACTGATTCCTTTCATATAACATGGCTCAGTCCCTGGGGGTCAGAAGGAAGTGGGGTGTTTCTAAAAGACAGCAGGAGGGATCCTGGTGGGGATGGACATGTTCTGTCTCAATGTCAATATCCTGGTTCTGACATCGTGCTCCAGTTTTGCAAGGTGTTACTGCTGTGGGAAACAGTACAGGGGACAGGGGATCCCTCTATTATTTCTTACAGCGGCCAGGGAATCTCCAATTATCTCAAAATACAAAGTTAAAAGAGAGAGAGAGGTGATACAGCTTGGTGAGGTTGAAGCTAGCGGGCTGGACAGGGGTCTTGCACCATGTTCAGTCACTTGTTGAAGGCCCATTTACCCTTCAGAGCTGCCTCAGGAGCCAGACATGAAGGGCTGTCCACAGGGCCACATGGAGACCCCCAACAAGAGGAGACAATGAGGGCTTCCCTCATGGTCCAGAAGCTAAGACTCCACACGTCTAAGGTAGGGACCTGGGTTCAAACCCTGGTCAGGTAACTAGATGCCCCAACTAAGTTTCCATGCTGCAATGAAAGATCCTGCATGCCACAACTGAGACTTGGCTTAGCCAAACAAATCAATATATTAAAAAAAAAAAAAAAACTGATTTCTGTCAAAAAAAAAAAAGAGTTGACAGTAAGCCTTAAGAACAGGCCCCTTGGCCTTCAGGCTTCTGGTGGAGTCTATAGGCCCTTTCTATAAAAAAGTTTATTTACTTATTGGAAGAAACACAAGCTGGAATCAAGATTGCCGGGAGAAAGATCAATAACCTCAGATATGCAGATGACACCACCCTTATGGCAGAAAGTGAAGAGGAGCTGAAAAGCCTCTTGATGAAAGTGAAAGAGGAGAGCGAAAAAGTTGGCTTAAAGCTCAACATTCAGAAAACGAAGATCATGGCATCTGGTCCCATCCCTTCATGGGAAATAGATGGGGAAACAGTGGAAACAGTGCCAGACTTTATTTTTTTAGGCTCCAAAATCACTGCTGATGGTGACTGCAGCCATGAAATTAGAAGACGCTTACTCCTTGGAAGAAAAGTTATGTCCAACCTAGATAGCATTTTCAAAAGCAGAGACATTACTTTGCCGACTAAGGTCCATATCAATAACCTCAGATATACATATGACACCACCCTTATGGCAGAAAGTGAAACAGAACTAAAGAGCCTCTTGATGAAACTGAAAGAGGAGAGGGAAAAAGATGGCTTTAAAGCTCAACATTCAGAAAACTAGGATCATGGCATCTTGTCCCATCACTTCATGGCAAATTCATGGGGAAAGAGTGGAAGACTTTATTTTTTCACACGAGCTGTGTGTCCTTGTGTGGCTGTGTGGAGAAGTACTCCCAGTACCCCTACTGGTTCCCCAAGCCCATCCCTGTGCTCACGCCTTCCCCCCCATCCCCCTGGGGCAGCACCTGTTGACTTTGTCTTGTGACTGCAGCCACTTTGCAGGTGCCAGCAGCAACTTTACTGAAGCCTGAGTGACACCTGCCCCTGTGACACGTGGCCAGAATGTCCCAGGTAAAGTGTGACCCTGGTGCCCATGAGGAACACGCCTGCCCTGCTGCTTGGGGATGGCTCGGTCTGCCTTAGCACCATGTCCAGGCTCACAGGCTGGCTGCCGGTCAGCCACTAGCTCCCTCAGTATGTGGTGTAAGATCACATGCTCAGCAGCGATAGCCCATGGAACTTGTGGGTCTCATCTGTGATGGTGAAAATGACCTGCAGGCAGATGGGGTGCTGGGAGTGCCCAGAGCCTGGCCCAGTGCTGCCCTGGGCCCAGCATCCCAGGGCTGTAGTCAGTGGACAGGAGCCCCAAGGCAAGCTGGGGCACTGTGGGTATAGCCCATGGAACTTGTGGGTCTCGTCTGTGATGGTGAAAATGACCTGCAGGCAGATGGGGTGCTGGGAGTGCCCAGAGCCTGGCCCAGTGCTGCCCTGGGCCCAGCATCCCAGGGCTGTAGTCAGTGGACAGGAGCCCCAAGGCAAGCTGGGGCACTGTGGGTAGGTCTGGGGCCTCCCCAGAGGAAGCACTCAGTTTGAGGGGCCCTTGGGCCTTGAGGTTCCCAAGGGTTAGGACACCCTGAATATTTAGGCAAAGGGGACAGGGAATTGGAGGGGCTTGGGTGAGCCTCTGTCCACAGTGGGTGAGTCAGCATGACTTTGGGGTTGGGTGGCGTGGGTGTGGAGTGGTCAAGGCTGCGGACTCAGAGCAGATGTCCATTGGGATTGGTAGGGGCAGGACTGGCCTGCAGGTCAAAGTGCATCTCAGGGCTCCACCCATCTGGCCCTCACGCCCAAGTATGGGTAGAAGCTCTCTTGGCCCCTCTTCTGCCAGTAACCCTCAGTGTCAAAGGACAGCTTGCCAGTGAGCGCCTTCATTTGGCCTGGTGGCAGGAGCCTAGGGCAGCAGTTGTCCAGGTCTGTGCAACTGGGGAGTGGAGGGGGAAGTGCAGAGGGGACCGCAGGTCATCTTTGTGTGCCTGCTCACTGCTGTGGATTTTATTTCCACCTCTCTGTTGCATCCCAGAATGTGTCTTGAATCAAATGGCTGGATGGCATCACTGACTCGATGGATGTGAGTCTGAGTGAACTCCGAGAGATGGTGATGAACAGGGAGGCCTGGCGTGCTGTGATTCATGGGGTCGCAAAGAGTCGGACACGACTGAGGGACTGAACTGAACTGAACTGATATTTATTTTGGGCTGTGCTGGGTCTTTGTTGCTGCTCAAGGGCTTTCTCTAGTTGCACCAAATAGAGGCTACTTTCTAGTTGCGATTCACTGGCTTCTTATTACAGCGGCTCCTCTTTTTGGGAGCACGGGCCGTAGGGCACTCGGACTTCAGCAATTGTGGTGCACAGGCTTAGTTGCCTTGTGGCATATGAAACTGTCCCAGACCAGGGATCGAACCTGGGTCCCCCATATCAGCAGGTAGATTCTTAACCACTGGACCACTAGGGGAGTCCCTGGGCCCTTTCTCATAGTAATATTTTAAAATGTACAATATAAAAATATGATTACAGAGGAAACCAAATAAATAGACAATCATCAAGTTTCTGTAAAGCAGATTTGAGACATAGTAATCCACAGGCTTCTTTATTGACATGTTAAATAAAGAGATCTGTGAGCAGGTCTAATAGTAATTGCTGCCTTTAGACATATAAACATTTTAAACATCTGTAATGTTATGTAAAAACATTCAGGGACTCCTGAATTTCAAAGCTTGAACAGAAGGACAGTAGGGGGTGGCCACGTGACAGTGGGTTTCCGTGGCTGGGTCTGGGGAGGGGTGGGCTGGAGAGGCCCCTCCTCGAGGACACATGGGAGCAGGCTCCCTCCGGAGCCCAGGACGCTGACCCACAGCAGTGAAGGCCGGGTGCCTGGCCTCCAGCTGGGGCACCACTACGTCCCTAATAAGCAACTCAGCACCTCTATTTCTTCACCCCCAAAATGAGGACCATAGCCAGGGTCTAACTGCTATGCTTTGGTTGGGGAGCTCAAAGGAGCTAAAAGACAGACGGGCCTAAAGAAAGCACTCAGTATGTCAATGTTCTTATTTATAGTACTACATCTTGTTGAATCTTCCTGACAACCCCACTGAGGAGGCCTGTGGCCCCTTTTACTTCTAAGGAAACTGGAGAACACAAATGTTCTGTTACAGGCAGAGGGTGGGGGCCACCTGGGTTCAGAGCCTCCAGTCTCCCCACTGTGGCTGATAGCTTGGCATCCCCAGGGTGAAAGCGCACAGAAGGCTGCCAGTAAGAGCCTGGCCTGGCGAGGCAGGTGGCCTCTGAGTCGGCTGTGGCTGTGGAGCCCACCCTCCTGTGAATCCCACACGGCCCTGGATCATTTTCTTCTATACTGCGCCACCCCTCTCCAATGCTAACACACTATGGAAATCTGAGGATCCCACCCAAAGGTGTCCTGAGCCCCTCTGTCCTTGTCCCAGTTGGGAGGTGCTGCTCCAGGCCAGGTTGACTGGTCCCTCTGGGTCCCATGGTTCCTGATATGACCCCTGCCTCGGCCAGCTCTCTAGGCCAGCCTTAAACACACCCTGCTCCTCAGTGTGCAAGAGCTCTGCAGATGGACAGCTGAGAGCCGGTGTGGACTGAGGTCTCCTCTAGGCTGGGGCAGCAGCAGCCTCGAAAGCTTCACAGGCCATGTGGGAATCTTAACTTTTACTCAGAACAGAGGAGGGGTCTGAACTGGCTTTCATCCTACAGGACCCTCTGGCATGTGGTGAGAAGAGTTATGACAACTGATGATGCCCATGACCTTTGTGGGTTGGGCCTTGGCCAGCAGCGTGCTCAGAAATGTTTGCCATGGGACTTCCCTGGTGGTCCAGTGGTTAAGAATCCGCCTGCCAATGCAGGGGACTCGGGTTCTATCCCTGGTCCCGAAACTAAGATCCCCATGCCTTGGGGCAAATAAGCCCGTCTACCACAATGAATGAGCCCACACGCTAAAGCCTGAGCTTTGCAACAAGCAAACCCATGGCAACAAGACTCTGCACTGCATCTAGATAGCCTCCCCCTTCTCATTGCAACTAGAGAAACCCCAGGCACACCAATGAAGACGCAGCACAGCCACAGATAAATACAATTATAGGAAAAAAAAAGGAAAGAAATGTTTGCCGTGGTGATCATTGCTGTTTTGTGTGAGAAGACAGAGACAAGTCCTGGTGGACACAAGCCCAGGGGTGGGTGCCTGGAGGGAGAAGAGCCCTTTCCACCAGTGGGGCTGGGCTAAGAGAGGGTTGGCTGTCGATGGAGCCCAGAGCAGGCCCCTCACGAGGGGAACATCTGGGCAGGAGGCCGGAGCCCACGATGTCATCGCTCTTGGACTCCGAGTCTGCAAGCCAGCACAGCCGGCTCACCCGGCCACCTGCTGTCCCCAGGAAACCCCTGCTCGGGGATGACGCATCTGCTCAGCTCACCCTCGGCACTCCTCCGCGCTTTTGGACTTCCCTCTTGGGGACTTCTGGTCTCTGTCCTGATGCAGCAGCTGGAGCGGCCACCCCCTCAGCCCACATCCCTCCCCCCTGTCCTCCCAGGCCCAGCCTGCCCCAAGATAAAAGACACAGAGGGCCTGCCATGTGAGCCCAGCATGAGAGCGGGCAGGGGAGGGCTGGCCAAGCAGGGCGCCCAGCTGTGAAGAGGGAACCCGAGCAAGAGATGGGGGCTCACGGGGAGACAGTGAGCCTGCATCAGTCTCCAAAAATGAGCACCGTGTGGGGCCAGGAGCACAGGGAGGCACTTGCTTGGGCCCCAGGCACACCCACTCGGGCTGGTCTCCACCCCAGTGCAGAGTAGGATCTGATTTCAGGGACTGGTCCACTTCTGGTCAATAAATCAGTTCAACAGACACTGGGCTCAGGCACAGAGAAATGGCCCCAGCTAGCCTCCTTCTCCCCGCTCCCAGTGGCTGGGGTGGGTTCCCGTGGCCAGGCTGACACTGCAGGCTGAGCCTAGGTGGAGGAGGCATGGGCGGTGATGTTCTCAGGTGCCTGAGGAGCTGAGGGAGCTGGAGAACAGTCTCCCCTGACTGTGGTTCACCAGGAGTGTCAGTAATGGCCCCTGAGAGGAGGAATGTCCAGAAGAAGGGCCAGTGGAGGCCAGGCAGCACAGGGTGTGAGTGTGGGTCAGGCTTGCCTGGAGTCCAGAGGAGCCAGTCTATGGGGGGCCTCGGAGCTGGCTGTTCAGGGACATCTTAGAAACAATGATGGTGTGCCGTAAACATGATCATTATTGCTGTAGGTGCTTGCAATATGTCAGGCCCTCCCCTAAACCATCATAGCATGCTGAGTTACACAAGAATGGTTTCCTCTTATTACAGAAGAATGAATAAAGATGTGGCATATATATACAATGGAATACTACTCAGCCATAAAAAGGAACGAAACTGCATCATTTGTAGAGACATGGATGGACCTAGAGGCTGTTATACAGAGTGAAGAAAGTCAGAGAGAGAAAACAAAATATCGTATATTAACACATCTATGCGGAATCTAGAAAAATGGTACTGATGAGCCTATTTGCAGGGCAGGAATAGAGACACAGACATAAGGACGGACATGTAGACACGGGAGGGAGTGGTGGGATGAACCGGGAGGTTGGGAGGGAGGCATGTGAACTACCACGTGTAAAACAGCTAGTGGGAGCCTGCTGTACGGTGGAGGGAACTCAGCTCAGTGTTCTGTGGTGACCTAGATGGGGATGAGGGGGGAATATATGTATACATATAGCTAATTCACCTTGTTGTATAACACTGTAAAGTAACTATGTCCCAATTAAAAAAAATAAAACAAAATGGAGTCCTGGAGAGGCTCTCACACCAAGTCACACAGGCAGCAAGAACAAGACAGGACTTGGATGGGGCCCTCTGAGACTTAGATCCAAGGCTCTGAGCTGATCTGTCTTTCTCTCAGAGGGGGATGGCTCTGCTGGGCGGGCTAAGTCAGGGTCTGCTCTGAGCCGCCTGGAGAAGCAGCTCTGGAAATGTCACCCTTGGAGCATGGACCACCTCGGAGTGAGTCTAAATTGGGAAAACAATATGTGGTCTTAATATAGCACCAGGACAATCTCTGTAAACAATCCCAAAGCTAATGCTGCATAAACAGAAAGACTTTCTAAAGAGAGGCCAGGGAGGCCCCAGGGATGGAGGCCGTGAGCCGTGTGGCTGAGTCTTTGCCTCTGTGGGCACTGTCCCTCCTCTGTGAAGGGCTGGCTGAGCCCCAAGGACAGCTGAGAGTACTTTGGAGACAGCCAACAGTGATTAGCCCTGAGAACATTCTAACAGTTGCTCCTTGGAGTGTCTTCTGCAGGAGGGGCCAGTGGGCAGGTGGTCAAGGGTGGCTGTTTTCCCAGTAAGTGAGGCGCAGAGGGGTCTGGGGGTGAAGCGGCAACGGAAGCCGCACTGGCCATTCCTGGGCTGCTCTGTGAGGCCTTCCCTGTCACCTGAGCCCATCTGCTCCCCGGGGGCCTGCAGGCGCTCACGCCTCTGGAAGCACGTGGCTGCTTATCCTCCCAGTTCTCTGTCCCAGAGCCCTGTAGATGGAGGCACCACGCCCGCAGTGTGATCTCATCAAGGCTAGAGGGATGCCGGGGGCAGGGAGGTGGCTCCAACTGACAGCTGGACAGAAGCCTCTAGTGGGGTGTGGGCTGCCAGGCGTGGCTGCCTGCATGAATGAGAGACGTCCTGACCTGAGAAGCTCCCATTCCGACAAAAAGCCTGTGTGAGCACAGAAGCACCCAGTTGCTGACCTGAGCATCTTGCCTCTGCCAAGGATGACACTTTGGACAGCTCACAAGCCCAGATGTCTGCCGGAGACTTCACTTCTTGGCCAGAGTCTCTGCTGAGGCTTGGAGGAGCCAGGAGGAGCTGGGGCACCTCTTGCTTTGCCTTGCGGCTGCTGCTGAATCACTTCAGTCGTGTCCGACTCTGTGCGACCCTGTGGACTGCAGCCTGCCAGGCTCCTCTGTCCATGGAATTCTCTAGGCAAGAGTACTAGAGTGGGTGGCCATGCCCTCCTCCAGGGATCTTCCTGACCCAGGGATCGAACCCAGGTCTCCTGCATTGCAGGCAGATTCTTTACTGCTGAGCCACCAGGGAAGATCCTGACTCTGCCTTAGCAGCCCGTAATCATGGCCCTGGCACATGACTCAGGCACAGCTGGTTCACAGCAGAACACCCACAGCTGAGCCCCTGCTGCCCTCTGTCCCTCCAGCAGCAAACCCACAGATGTGAGGCAGAGGAGTGGGGGGGGATTAGCTTTTACATTTTGACCTTTGATGCCTTTGAGTTCATTCTTATATATGGTGTGAGGTAGGGTTCCACCTTCATTTGTCTGCACGTGGATATCCAGTAGTATCAGCATCATTGTTGAAGACTAACTTTTCCCTATTGAACTGATTTAGCACCTTTGTCTAAAATGGATTGATTATAAATGTAAGGGATTATTTCTGGATTCTCAATTTTATTCCATCGGTCTGTAAAGTCTGGCCTTTTGCCAGTACCACATTGTCTTGCTTATTGTAGCTTTATAGTAAATTTTTTTTCAAACTTTAAACATTTATTTTGTATTGGGGTATAGCCGATTAACAATGTTGTAGTAGTTTCAGGTGAACAGTGAAGGGACTCAGCCATACGTATACTCCTTCAAACCATCCTCCTCTCATCCGGGCTGGTTATAGTAACTTTTGAGATAGAAAAGCACGTGTCTTGTGATTTTGTCCGTTTTCAAGATTACTTTGATTATTCTGGGTCCCTTGCATTTCCATATGAATTTTAGGATCAGTTTCTTGTCAATTTCTTCAAATAAATAAGCTGGAATTTTGATAGGGAGTTTTAGAACTGTATGTCAATTTGGGGAGAATTGCCAACTTGATCGGGAGAAGGCAATGGCACCCCACTCCAGTACTCTTGCCTGGAAAATCCCATGGACGGAGGACCCTGGTAGGCTCCAGTCCATGGGGTCGCTAAGAGAAAAAGCACGTGTCTTGTGATTTTGTCCGTTTTCAAGATTACTTTGATTATTCTGGGTCCCTTGCATTTCCATATGAATTTTAGGATCAGTTTCTTGTCAATTTCTTCAAATAAATAAGCTGGAATTTTGATAGGGAGTTTTAGAACTGTATGTCAATTTGGGGAGAATTGCCAACTTGATCGGGAGAAGGCAATGGCACCCCACTCCAGTACTCTTGCCTGGAAAATCCCATGGACGGAGGACCCTGGTAGGCTCCAGTCCATGGGGTCGCTAAGAGTCGGATATGACTGAGTGACTTCACTTTCACTTTTCACTTTCATGCATTGGAGAAGGAAATGGCAACCCACTCTAGTGTTCTTGCCTGGAGAATCCCAGGGACAGAGGAGCCTGGTGGGCTGCCGTCTATGGGGTCACACAGAGTTGGACATGACTAAAGCGACTTAGCAGCAGCAGCAGCAGCAGCAGCCAACTTAATGATACTATCTTCCAATCAATGAATGTGGATGTCCTTCCATTTATTTAGGCCATCTTTCATTTCTTTCAACGATGTTTTATAGGTTTCAGTATATAATTCTTGTACTTTTGTTAAATTATTCCTTCGTATTTTATTCTTTTGATGCTATTGTAAATGGATTTTTAAAAAAAGATTTCACATAGGGATGTTCAAGTGTTTCCAACCACAACTGATTTTTGTCTATTGATTTTGTATCTTGCTGAATTTGTTTACTAGTTCTAACATTTTTTTGTGGATTCATTAGGATTTTTCACATGAAAGATCATACCATCTGCAAATAGAGAATTTTACTTCTTGCTTTCCAGTCTGGATGCCATTTGCTTTTTCTCACCAAATTACCAGGGTATAACTTCCAGCACAATGTTGAAGAAAAGTGGCAGGAGCAGACTTGCTTGTCTTGGCTTTGATTTCCAAGGGAACATCCTCAGTCTTTCACCACTAAGTATGATGTTGGGTAAGTGTGTGCTAAGTTGCTTCAGTCATGACCGACTCTGCGACCCTGTGGACTGTTAGCCTGCCGAGTTCCTCTGTCCATGGGATTCTCCAGGCTAGAACACTGAGTGGGCTTCTATGCCCTTCTCCATGGGATCCTCCCAACCCAAGGATTGAACCTGCATCTCTTAAGTCTCCTGCATTGGCAGAAAGGTTCTTTACCTCTAGTGTCACTTGGGAAGCCCCAAGTATGATGCTAGACTAGCTATGGGATTTTCATGGATGCTATTTAGAAGGATGAGGAAGTGCCCTTTTACTCCCAATTTGATGCTTGTTTTTATTAAAGAGGTATTGAATTCTGTCAAGTGCTTTTTCTGCATTGATTCAGATGACCATGGGTTTTGTCCTTTATGCTAAGTCACTTCAGTGGTGTCCGACTCTGTGTGACCCCATAGCCCACAGCCCACCAGGCTCCCCTGTCTCTGGGATTCTCCAGGCAAGAACACTGGAGTGGGTTGCCATTTCCTTCTCCAGAGCATGAAAGTGAAAAGTGAAAGTGAAGTCGCTTAGTTGGGTCTGACTCTTCGCGACCCCATGGACTGCAGCCCATCAGGCTCCTCCATCCATGGGATTTTCCAGGGAAGAGTACTGGAGTCAGGTGCCATCGCCTTCTCCATTTGTCCTTTGTAGTAATATGCTATATTACATTAATTGTTTTGGTTTGTTAAACTAGCACTGCACTCCTTGAGTAAACCCCTTTTAAAAGATGCTTACTCCTTGGAAGGAAAGTTATAACCAATCTAGATAGCATATTCAAAAGCAGAGACATTACTTTGCCAACAAAGGTCCATCTAGTCAAGGTTATGGTTTTTCCAGTGGTCATGTATGGATGTGAGAGTTGGACTGTGAAGAAAGCTGAGCACCAAAGAATTGATGTTTTTGAACTGTGGTGTTGGAGAAGACTCTTGAGAGTCCCTTGGACTGCAAGGAGATCCAACCAGTCCATTCTAAAGGAGATCAGTCCTGGGTGTTCTTTGGAAGGAATGATGCTAAAGGTGAAACTCCAGTACTTTGGCCACCTCATGCGAAGAGTTGACTCATTGGAAAAGGCTCTGATGCTGGGAAGGATTGGGAACAGGAGAAGAAGGGGATGACAGAGGATGAGATGGCTGGATGGCATCACCGACTCGATGGATGTGAGTTTGAGCGAACTTTGGGAGTTGGTGATGGACAGGGAAGCTTGGCGTGCTACAATTCATGGGGTCGCAAAGAGTTGGACACAACTGAGCGACTGAACTGAACTGAATTATGGTATATAGTCCTTTTAAAGGATATTTATTTATTTATTATTTGCTCCAGGTCTTAGTTGCAGCACACAGGGTTTTTGTTTCTTTGTTTGTTTTAGTTAAGGCATGCAGAATCTTTAACTGTGGCATGTGGGATCTAGTTCCCTGACCACAAATGGAGCTCCCTGTATTGGGAGCACCCAGTCTTTGCCACTGGACTACAAGTGAAGTGTCCTAGAGTCCTTTATATATATTGCTAAATTCAGCTTCCAAGTATTCTATTGAGCAATTTGTGTCTATATAGTTATAAGACTTTTTGGTCTACAGTTTTATTTTCTTGTGATGTTTTTATCTGGTTTTGGAATCAGAGTAATATTGCCCTCATAGAGTAAGTTAGAAAGTGTTTCTGACTATTCTTTTTTTTGGAAGAGTAGGTGAAGGATTTTTTTTTTTAATGGCCCACCCTGGATTCTAAGTTCACTCCAGTAGCTAATTTTATCTGTTTTGCCAAATCCAGAGCTCTCTGGAGCCCAAGTAGATGAATACTGGCATTGAGAGATGGTCAAAAAGACAGGAATCTTTTAAAATATTTGGTTTAATTTACCCATAAAGATATCTGAACCTAGACTTTACTTTGAGAGCAATATTTTGATTACCATTTGATTTCTTCACTTGTCATAGGTCATCTCAGCTGTTCTCTTTCTTCTTGAGTCAGTTTTAGTAGTTTGTCTTTCTAGGAACTTCATCTGAATTATCTAATTTGTTGCACTCAATTGTTCATAATATTTTTGTAATTATTTTTATTTCTATAAGGTCAACTCCAGAATTTCCACTGAGATCATTCTGTAACTTCTTTTTATTGATATTTTATTTTTGATGAGACTTTGTCATCATAGCCTCTTTCATCTTTTAAACATGGTTTTCTTTAGCTCTTTGAGTATATTTTAATAGCTCTTTTGAAGTCTTTGCCTGTTAAATCCAACATCTGGGTCCTTTCACAGAAACTTTCTGTTGCCTGCTTTTTTCCTTGTGTATGAGTCACACTTTCATGTTTCTCTCCATATCTTATGATCTTCTGTTGAAAACTAAAGAGTTTAGGCAATAGATTGCAAAAATTCTGGATACTGATTCCCTTCTTCACCCTCTCTAGGACTTGCTTTTGCTATTGCGATTGTCTTATTTTTTTCTAGTGAAGCATTCTGCTACTCAGAGGGTGCAGCCTCAGATATATACACAGCCACCTTGGGATAACAGTGGCTTTCTCAGGGCTCTCTCCGACTTCCTCTTTCCCTGATCTCTATGTTCATCTCTCTACCTCATTTGCCATCACACCCAATTGTCAGTTTCCACTACTTGATGGTAGATACTCTATGTTTTTAATAATGTCCATCAATTATTCCACCGTCCAATCCAAGTAACTTATGCAGGGGTAATTTTTGGATTTTTTCTTGACCCTAGGAGGTTTTTTATTAGCTATCTCTTTGGTTCTTCCTGGCAAACTAGCTGTCCTACAGTTTAGCTTGGTGCTCATGGAGTTATCAACTTCTTCTTTGCCTACCACCAAAATCTCCATTCTCTTAGATAATTCTTAGGCATGAATTTGCCTCTATTCTGTTTCAAATGAAGACTTCCTCAGCAGAGAGTTTGGGAGCTCTGTATTCTCACGGATGGCCTCTCCCCCAGGGAAAAGTCTCTTGGACACTCTTCTAGGTCACTGGGTGGGAGTGGTAGCCTCTGATCTTCTCACTTTGCTTTTCCTGGTGTGGAACAACTGCTTGTCACTGAGTCAGAGTAATCAGGGACCCAATATTCCTGGCCTGCTGTGCCTGAGTCAGGAAATGTAAGAATGGATTCCTCAACTTTTCAGCAGCACTTGACTATAATTTTGCTTCTGCCACTCAGAGTTCACTAGAGGGTCCAACAGCAGGTTTGAACAAGCAGATGATTGAATCAGTGGGCTTAAAGATAGGTTAATTGTGATTCTTCATTTGAGGATCATTAAGAAAAATGAACAGATCCTAACAGACCTATGGGATACCATCAAATGTACCAACATATAGATTATGAAAGTGCCAGAAGGAGAAGTGAGATAAGGTAGGAAAAAAAAAAAAAAAATATATATATATTTAAATTAATGACCCAAACATCCTGTGTTTGAAGAAAGAAGTGAATACATATTTAAAAAAAATTCTCAAGTATGATAAACTCAAAGAGATCCACACTGAGACATGTTATAAATGAACTATTAAAAGATAAAGATGAGGCGAGAATCCCAAAAGCAAGCAGAGAGAAGCTACTTGTAATACACAAGAGATTTTCAAAGACATTAGGCAGAAACCATGGAAGCCAGACAGAGGCCACAATATCCGAAGTGTTGAAAGAATAAAATGGTTAACCTCAAATTCCATATCTAGCAAAACTATCCTCCAAAAAATCAAAGAGAAATTCCCAGATTTAGAGAACAAAACTGAGAGAGTTCGTCACTAGTACAAAATACACTAAAAGGGAGTCCTTCAGGCTGAAATGAAAGGACACCAGACCATAACTCAAATCCACATGAAGAAACAAAGTACACTGGAGAGGGTAACTACATAGATCAATATAGAAGTCAGTATTAACATATCTTATTTAGCAATTCCCCCTTTTATTCCATATGATTTTAAAGACAACTACATAAAACAATAATTATAAATCTATGACAATTCGTATCTAATTTACAAAAGCTTAATTTGTGATAATGACACAAAGGAGGTGCTGCTACATAAAAGAAGAGCTTTTATACACTAATGAAACTAAGTTGGTATGAATCCAAACTAGATTTTTATAAGTCAAGGTGATAATTATAACCTGCAAGGCAATCATTAAGAAAATAACTAAAAGTATATAGGGAAATAAATAAGAAGGGCAAAATATCTACTTATCACCAAAGAAGGCATTAAAGAAGAACATGGGATGGCAGAAGAATATGATCATAGGAAACGAAAAGTAAAAAGGCAGATGTAACTCCAATTATATAATAACATTACATGTGAATGAACTACTCCTCAGCAAGTGGTGCTGGGAAGGTTGGACAGTTGCATGTAAATCAATAAAGTTAGAACACACTCTCACTCCATGCAGAAAGATAAATTCAAAATGGCTTAAAGACTTAAATAAAAGACAAGACA
Organism: Cephalophus harveyi; assembly: GCA_006410635.1. NCBI lineage: Eukaryota > Metazoa > Chordata > Mammalia > Artiodactyla > Bovidae > Cephalophus > Cephalophus harveyi. The sequence continues at coordinate 587,273 of SJYT01022377.1, forward strand.
CCATAAAACTCTTAGAAGAGGTCATAAGCAAAATATTCTCTGACATAAATCATACCAGTGTTTTCTTAGGTCAGTTTCCCAGGCAATAGAAATAAAAACAAAAATAAACAAATGGGATCTAATCAAACAAAAATCTCTAGCACGGCAAAGGGAACCATAAACAAAACAAAAAGATAACCTATGTAGTGGGAGAAAATATTTGCAAACGATGCGACCAACAAGGGCTTAATGTCCAAAATATAAAAATTGCTCATCCAACTCAATAACAAAAGAAACAAACAACTCAATCAAAAAATGGGCAGAAGACCTAAATAGGCATTTCTCCGAAGAAGACATACAGATGGCCAAAAAGCACATAAAATATGTTCAACATCGCTAAGAGAAATGCAAATCAAAACTACAATGAGGTAACACCTCATACCTGCCAGAATGGCCATCACTAAAATGTCTATAAATAACAAAGCCTGGAGAGGGTATGGAGTAAAGGGAACCCTCTTCTATTGTTCAGTTCAGTTCAGTCGCTCAGTTGTGTCCTACTCTTTGCGATCCCATGGAATGCAGCATGCCAGGCCTCCCTGTCCATCACCAACTCCCGGAGTTTACCCAAACTCATGTCCATTGAGTCAGTGATGCCATTTAACAATCTCATCCTCTGTCGTCCTCTTCTTCTTCCACCTTCAATCTTTCCCAGCATCAGGGTCTTTTCAAATGAGTCAGGTCTTTGCATCAGATGGCCAAAGTATTGGAGTTTCAGCTTCAGCATCAGTCCTTCCAATGAACACCCAGGACTGATCTCTTTTAGGATGGACTGGTTGGATCTCCTTGCAGTCCAAGGGACTCTCAAGAGTCTTCTCCAACACGACAGTTCAAAAGCATCAATTCTTCAGCACTCAGCTTTCTTTATAGTCCAACTCTCACATCCATACATGACTACTGGAAAAACCATATCCTTGACTAGACAGACCTTTGTTGGCAAAGTAATGTCTCTGCTTTTTAATATGCTGTCTAGGTTGGTCATAGCTTTTCTTCCAAGGAGCAAGCATCTTTTAATATCATGGCTGTAGTCACCATCTGCAGTGATTTTGGANCATCCATACATGACTACTGGAAAAACCATATCCTTGACTAGACAGACCTTTGTTGGCAAAGTAATGTCTCTGCTTTTTAATATGCTGTCTAGGTTGGTCATAGCTTTTCTTCCAAGGAGCAAGCATCTTTTAATATCATGGCTGTAGTCACCATCTGCAGTGATTTTGGAGCCCCCCACCCCCAAATAAAGTGTGCCACTGTTTCTGCATCTATTTGCCATGAAGTGATGGGACTGGATGCCATGATCTTAGTTTTCTGAATGTTGAATTTTATGCGAACTTTTTCACTCTCCTCTTTCACTTTCATCAAGAGGCTTATACTGTTAGTTTAGTGGGAATGTAAGTTACTGAAGCAACTATGGAAAACAGCATGGAGGTTCCTCAGAAAATTAAAACTAGAATTAACATAGGATGAAGCAATTCCATTCCTGGGCATATCTGGACAAAAATATATTTCAAAAAGACATATGCACTTCTATGATCATAGCATCACTATTCACAATAGCCAAGACATGGAAACAACCTAAATATCTATTGACAGATCAATGGATAAAGAAGCTATGGTACATATAAACAATGGAATACTACTCAGCCAAAGAAGAAGGAAATAATGCCACTTGCAGCAACATGAATGCAACCAGAGATTATGACACTAAGTGAAATAAGTCAGAAAGAGAAGACAAATACCATATGATATCAGTAACCTGTTTATTTAACTTATATACAGAGGACATCATGTGAAATGCTGGGCTGGATGAAGCACAAGCTGGAGTCAAGATTGCCAAGAGAAATATCAATAACCTCAGATATGCAGATGACACCACCCTCGTGGCAGAAAGCAAAGGAAAATTAAAGCGCCTCTTGAGGAAAGTGAAAGAGGAGAGTGAAAAAGTTGGCTTAAAACTCAACATTCAAAAAACGAAGATCATGGCATCCAGTCCCATCACTTCATGGGAAATAGATGGGGAAACATTGGAAACAGTGAACGATTTTATTTTTGGAGTCATCACTGCAAATGGTGACTGCAGCCATGAAATTAAAAGATGCTTGCTCCTTGGAAGAAAAGCTATGACCAGCCTAGACAACATATTAAAAAGCAGAGACATTAGTTTACCAACAAAGGTCCATCTAGTCAAGGCTATGGTTTTTCCAGTGGTCATGTATAGATGTGAGTTGGGCCATAAAGAAAGCTGAGGGCTGAAGAATTGATGCTTTTGAACTGTGGTATTGGAGAAGACTCTTGAGAGTCCCTTAGAATGCAAGGAGATCAAACCAGTCAATCATAAAGGAAATCAGTCCTGAGTATTCTTTGGAAGGACTGATGCTCAAGCTGAAACTCCAGTACTTTGGCCACCTGATGCAAAGAACTGACTCATTTGAAAAGACCCTGATGCTGGGAAAGGTTGAAGGCAGGAGGAGAAGGGGATAACAGAGGATGAGATGTTGGATGGCATCACTGACTCAATGGACATGAGTTTGAGCAAGCTCTGGGAGTTGGTGATGGACAGGGAAGCCTGTTGTTCTGCAGTCCATGGGGGTGCAAAGAGTCGAACAGGACTGAGTGACTGAACTGAATTGAAAATATGGCCCAAATGAACTTATCTACAAAACAGATTCACAGACATAGAGAACAGACTGGTGGTTGCCAAGGGCAGGGGTGGGAGAGGGATGGACTGGGAGTTTAGCGTTAGCAGATGCAAACTATTACATGTAGGATGGATAAAAAACAAGGTCCTACTGTATAGCACTGGGAACTGTATTCAATATCCTGTGACAAACTACGATGGAAAAGAATATTACAAAGAATGTATACATATAACTGAATCACTTTGCTTTACAGCAGAAATTAATATAACATTGTAAATCAACTATACTTCAATAGAAAAATTAATTAAAATGCAAATCTTTCTTCAAAACATGTGAATGAACTAAACAATCAAATCTAAAGGCAGAGATTTTCAGATTAAAGAAAATACGGTCCAACTGTACACTGTCTATAGAAGATGCTTCCTCAATAAGTTAAATATAGAATTACCACATGATCCAGCAATTCCACCCCAGGTACATACTGAAGCAAACTGAAAATTCATATCGACACAAAAATTTTTACACAAACGTTCACGTTTGGTTTCATAATAACCAAATAACAGAAACAACTCAAATGTCTGTCAAGTGATGAACAGATAAACAAATGTGGTATATCCATCTAATGAAATAATATTCTGTTAGGACCCAAACAGGTGCCATAACAGGCTTCAGGGGGCCAAGGCAGGCCAAAATCTCCCTTGCAGAGGAGCTAAGTCATTGCCAGGAAGAAAAGGGCTAGTTTCAGCCTATCAGGAAGAGGGTGGAAATCCTCTAAGAAAGCCCGCGCGCACGAAAATTTAGCCAATTAGTAGATACCATAAAACCCTTGCAACCAATCCACCCTTGCCAACTCCCTGTCTTTGTCTTAACTCTATAAATACTGGTGTAATTCAGGGCTCGGGGCTCTTGTCAAGACTCCACTGCGCTGGATGAGTTGGGAGCCCTAGCTCGAGCTAGCAATAAAACCCCTTTTTGCTTTTGCATTGCTGTGGATGTCTTATTCTCTCAGTTTTGGGGACTCGGACTTCGGGCACAACATATTCAGCCACAAAAAGGAATAAAATATTGATGTATGCTTCAAAATGAATGAACTTCAAAAACATGCTGAGCAAAATAAGCCAGATAGACAGAGCCACAGATTGTATGATTCCATATATATGAAACATCCAGAACAGGCAGATCCACTGAGACAGTAAACAGATTAATTGCTGCCAGGGTCTTGGGGGAAGGGTGAGGATGGGGAGTTACTATTTAATGGGTACAGTATTTCTTTTGGAAGAGATAAAAATGTTCTGAAATTAGATAGTAGCTATGGCTTTACAACATTGTGAATATACTGTAAGCTACTGAATTGTACTCCTTAAAATGGTAACTTTCAGGGGATTTCTGTGGCAGGCCAGTGGTTAAAACTCCACACTTCTAATGAAGGGGACACGGGTTCGATCCCTAGTCAACTAAGATCCCCCATGCCATATCCCTGGTCAGGGAAATAAGATCCCACATGCCACATAGCACCACCAAATAAATAAATATAAAGTGATTACTTTCATGTCATGTGAATTTTACCTCAGCAGAAAAACCTTGCTTGGTGAAAAAAAACCCTCAGAATGGGAGAAAATAATATCAAATGAAACAAGTGACAAAGAATTAATCTCCAAAGTATGTAAACAGCTTATGCAGCTTAATACCAGATAAACAAACAACCCAATCAAAAAGTGGGCAGAATACCTAAACAGACTTTCTCCAAAGAAGACATAGAGGTGGCTAATAAACACATGAAAAGATGCTCAACATTGCTCATTATTGGTTTAGGCACTAAGTCATGTCTGACTCTTGCCACCCCATGGACTGTATCCCACCAAGCTCCTCTGTCCAGGGGATTTTCCAGGCAAGAATACTGAGTGGGTTGCCATTTCTTTCTCCATGCTCATTATTAGAGAAATGCAAATCAAAACTACAATGAGGTGTAATCTCATACCAGTCAGAATGGCCATCATCAAAAAATCTACAAACAATAAATGCTGGAGAGGATGTGAAGAAAAGGGAACCCTCTGACACTGTGGGTGGGAATGCAAATTGATACAACCCTTATGGAGAACAGTATGGAGATTCTTTAAATAACTAGGAATAAAATTACAATAGGACCCAGCAATCCCACTCCTGGGCAAATACCCTTAGGAAACCATAATTGAAAAAGACACCTGTACCCCAGTGTTCATTGCAGCACCATTTACAATAGCTAAGAAAAAGAAGCAACCTAGATGTCTGTTGACAAATGAAAGGATAAGGAAGTTGTGGTCTGTGTACACAACGGAATATTATTCAGCTTAAAGGAACGCATTTGAGTTAGTTCTAACAAGGTGGATGAACCTAGAACCTATTATACAGAGTGAAGTAAGTCAGAAAGAGAAAGACAAATATCAGACAAATATCAGATATTAATGCATATGTATGAAATCTAGGAAGATAGTACTGACAATCTTATGTGCAGGGCAGCAAAGTTAACACAGACATAAAGAACAAACTTTTGGACACAGTGCGGGTAGGAGAGGGTGGGCTGATTTGACAGAATAGTATTGAAACATACACATTACCACATGTTAAACAGATAGCCATGGGAGTTTTCTATATGACACAGGGAACCCAAAGCTGGTGCTGTTACAACCTAGAGAGATGGGGTGGGGAGAGAGATGGGAGGAGGGATCAAGAGGGAGAGGATACAGGTATCAGTCAGTTCAGTTCAGTCGCTCAGTCGTGTACGACTCTTTGCAACCCTATGGACTTTCCTGTCCTTCACCAATTCCCGGAGCTTGCTCAAACTCATGTCTATCAAGTTGGTGATGCCATCCAACCATTTCATCCTCTGCTGTCCCCTCCTCTTGCCTTCAATCTTTCTCAGCATCAGGATATACCTATGTATACCTGTATATCTGTAGACACATGTATACTTATGGCTGATTCACGTTGATGTACGGCATCATAATATTGTAAAGTAATTATCCTTCAATTTTTTAAAAAAGGAATATTTGATAGAGATTTTGGGGAGAGAAAGTCTAGGGAATGGGAGAAAAAAAGATACTAAGGAAAACATATGTGAAAACTAAATTTTATGTTCTATATACTACAATGGTTGAACAAAGCTCAAACTAATAATAAATTTAAATACATGATACGTGGTAAATTGTAGTCTAAGAATGACATAAATAAGAGTCAGAGAGGAGGACGAAGCCCTCCAGAGAGGACTTGAATGTCAGATCTAGAATGTAGAGGCCCCCGAGGTATCACTCAGCATGTAAAGATAACTCAGGTTCACACAGAACAGGTAATTTTTCTCNTACATGATACGTGGTAAATTGTAGTCTAAGAATGACATAAATAAGAGTCAGAGAGGAGGACGAAGCCCTCCAGAGAGGACTTGAATGTCAGATCTAGAATGTAGAGGCCCCCGAGGTATCACTCAGCATGTAAAGATAACTCAGGTTCACACAGAACAGGTAATTTTTCTCTAGGTCCACCTTCAGCCACTTATAGGTGAAAACTCGAGCACCACCTCCAATACGCTGGCTCTGAGAATGCGGTTCTGGAAATTCTCATAGCTAGTCCCTGCATTCACAAATAAAGGATTGTTCCGCCACACCCTTGGCTGAAGGTGCATGCTTCCTAACAGCGAATCCCCTAATTGTAGTATCTTTTGCAAACTGGGTAGGCTGAGAATTTTCTAACTCATCAGAGGCTGGTTCTTTTTTGCCTATCAGTACTTTCCTCAATTTCTCTCTCACACATTTTACTGTAAGTAACAAGGAAGAAAAAACAAACAAACAAACAAAAAAACCAGCTGCATCTTTCTCACTAAGCTTGGAAATCTCAACCAAATATCCAACATCATTGTTACAAACCCTGCTTTCCATACAACCTGGAACACACTTCAGCTCAGTTTCCTGACACTAAATACCAAGGATTGCCTTTCCTCCAGTTTCCAAATGTTCTTCATTTCCTTCTGAACCTTCACCAGAAGTTCCTTTAATGTTCCTGTTTCTAACAGTGTTCTGTTTATGATGATATATGGATTCTTTATGACAATGGAGCCTTGCACACCTGAGCCCTCACAGGCTGAATCTTTAACAACCATATTTTTACCAACTGTCTGTTCAAAGCAATCTTGGATTTTTCTATCATGTTCTCACAATTCTTCCAGCCCTACTTATTATCCAATTCCAAAGCCACTTGCCTATTTTAGGTATTTGTTACAGCAGCACTCCACTCCCCAGTGTCAAAATGTGTATTAGCTTGTCGTGGCCGCTTTAACAAAATACCACAAAGTCGGTAGCTTAAAACAACAGAAATTCACTTTTTATGAAAGTACTCATGGTGCAATAGCAGAAATGCAGCCCTGCTTTTGTTTTCCCTTTTCTCTTTTCCTATTTTCCTTTTGCATAAATCAAGTCTGTGTTATGATTCCATTTTATTTCCTTTTTAAGCTCATGAGCTATAACCCTGTTTTGTTATTTTAAGGTTTAGAGTACATATCATTACCTGATCACAGTCCACCCCTTCAAGTGCTATTGGCCCAGTCATCTGTATTTAACAAACCCTCCAGGGATGTTGGATTTTGTGATACACTGCGGTAGAGATGGCCACGTCTCCAGCTGTATCACTGGAGAGCTGACTGACTCAGGTAATAACTACACAGTCACCATCTATTAAAAAAAAAATCTACCAAATTCCAAGGGTTTACATACACTTCCATTTAATCTACACATACCCTGGGCAATGGGACTGTTCATTCCTTTGCACAGATGAAGAAGCCAAGGCTCAGTGGCTATAAATGACCTGCCCAAGGTCCCCTGCTGGCCAAGGGCAGCACCCACCGTCAAGTCCGGTGAGTATGACTCACACAGGCCATGCTCTGCTGCTAACTTACCCATCACCCTTGAGAGAGTCAAGGCTGGTGGGGTGCAGGGAGCATCCCCTTGCTCTGTTCATGCAGGAACCCCCAGAATACCCACCGCCTGGCTCGGGAGAAGGCAGTGTGCACTGCTGTGCCTTTTATCTCCCTGTGTGGTCCAGAGGGGCCTGGGACCAGAGAGAAGGCCCCAGATGTGTGCTTAGCTGCTTCAGTTGGCCAGAGGAGGGAGTGGAGGCAAGGAGTGCTGGCCACCTACCCAGGGATCAGATGGAGGGCAGGCATGGCCTGGGCAGACTCTAGCAGCAGGAGGTGATGGCTCACAGTTAAGGAGACTATAAGGGAGGAAGAATAAGTTCCTGATCATTCCCCTTGATCAATACACCCAGAGAGACACCTGTGACAGAGCAGGGGTGTGGTTTTGCTCACGAAGCTTGGAGCACAGAGGCAGTGTCCCAGCTCTTGCCTGTGCCCACTGACCGCTGAACATGCAGCCAACTGTCCAAGTCCTACGCAGGCACAGGGCCAGGCACCTGGCAACTTCAGTTTAGGGGGTCTAGCCCTGAGTACCGTCCTTCCATCCTAGGCCCACCCTCTCTCCAGCCCTGCTCAATCCTCTGCGCAGGTTGGCAGTGACCTCTTCCCAGGGAGCTTTGCTACAGCTATTCCTTGAGCATGTCCTGAGGCCCACACTTTCTGGTGTCTCTGGCCTTTGAAGTCACACCAGTTTAGCTTTGGTCCTTGAGAGTTGGACTGTGAAGAAGGCTGAGCGCCGAAGAATTGATGCTTTTGAACTGTGGTGTTGGAGAAGACTCTTGAGAGTCTCTTGGACTGCAAGGAGATCCAACCAGTCCATTCTGAAGGAGATCAACCCTGGGATTTCTTTGGAAGGAACGATGCTAAAGCTGAAACTCCAGTACTTTGGCCACCTCATGCGAAGAGTTGACTCACTGGAAAAAACTCTGATGCTGGGAGGGATTGGGGGCGGGAGGAGAAGGGGACGACCGAGGATGAGATGGCTGGATGGCATCACTGACTCGATGCACGTGAGTCTGAGTGAACTCCGGGAGTTGGTGATGAAGAGGGAGGCCTGGCGTGCTGCGATTCATGGGGTCGCAGAGAGTCGAACACGACTGAGCGACTGAACTGAACTGAACTGAGACTCCTCTGATGGCTCAGACAGGGTGATGAGGGTTTTTCACAGGACCCCATATCGTGTGGCCTATAACTCCTCATAAGACCATCATGGCTTCCCTGGAATCAGGCTCTCTGCAAGTCCTCTCTGTAACCTGTTGAGTATGTGAGATCTTGTATAATGGGTTTGAATCAAGGTCACCTCCAAAGATGTCTGAGTCCCTTTGTAACCATTGCCAAAACCTCCCCTGATCATCACCAGCAGGCTTCCTGACCCCAAATTAGGCAAAAATGTCCATCCTGCTAGTCACCCTAGAGTGCCCTAACCAATCACCTAATGCCAAACTGCCAGCAGGGATTTTCTTTGTCCTGAGGCCATAAAAGTTGACTACTAACCCATGAAAAGCGTCGATTCCCCCGGTCTCTCAGGAGGTCAGCCAGCTGTGCTTGCAGTGCCCACATTAGCTCTGCTCTTTGCTCTTAATAAACTTGTTCCCTCTGACATGCTCTGGGTCTGGAAATTCTTTTCCAAGCTCATGTTTGGACTCTGCCTCAACACAAATGGGAGCCTCCTGGGGAGTCCTGATGGACTTCTGGCTGGCTCTGGGGAGCTGGGGGGGGTGTGTGGGCCCTGGCAGTGCCCAGGCAGGTTGGACAGCTCTAGGTCAGCTGCCCTGGGGAGGGAAACTGTGCCCAGCATGCCTGCTGCCTGAGGATTCCACACTCTCAAAAACCTGAGTCACAGCTTGGGGTGGCCCCAGCAGGAGGTGTCCCTGGGCAACCGCAGAGGGGCTATTTTAGGTTCTGTTGTATTTTTCATAAGAAAATATTTTTAGACCAGATTCACCCTGAGTGGCAACATGTAGCTTCGAGCTAATTATGCAATTAATCAGCAGGAGTGGGATGGTGTGGGTGAGTGTGTGAAGGGCGCACTGTGCCACTCGGCTGGCTGGGGCCCAGGTGGGAAGGCCACGGCCACCGAGAGCAGAGACCACACAGAGTCCAAGACACTTGCCACCTCCTCTCTCAGACCAGCCCGCCCTGACTCCAGCAGGGAACCTGAGCACCCCTCTGCCAGGGGCTGGGACTGCCTACCCACAGCTGAAGCTCCCCTGAGAGAAGGAGAAAGGCCTGCTCCTGGGAGTGAAGATACCAGCCAAGACTGGGCCCCGCAGAGGTCACAAATCTGGGAGCCAGCCTGCTCGGGAACTGTGGGGCTCACAGTGCAGAGATGCAGCAGGCAGCTATGGGAGCCACGTCCTGAGTCAGGGTGTTCACCAGCCTGGAGATCGGGGCCAGGAGCCCACCCAGCCCACCACCCACCCTGACTCAAGGCTGCCTCCTCTTCTTAACTCATACCAAGCCTCCCTAAGAGTCAGGGCGGTTCAGAGTGGTTCCCTGACGGCCCTGCTGAGCGAACATGTGGGTGACTGAGCTGCAGGTGGAGAGGCCTTTCCTCTGCCGGATTGCAAGGAAGCCCCGCCACCGGCAGATACATCCCTGCTCTGAGGGACGACAGCACATTCTGTCCCAGAGTCCACAGCCAGGGTGAACACTGACCAGTGAGTGCAGCTGCACCCCGCCTGCTGCTGCGCCACGTGGCCTCTGCACTCAGACCCCAAGTTTCTGGCGTGGGACTGGGGACTGCAGTCGGTAATCGGGGTTCTTTCTATCTTTCCATTAGAGTCCACAACCAGAGTGAACACTGACCAGTGAGTGCAGCCGCACCCCGCCTGCTGCTGCGCCACGTGGCCTCTGCACTCAGACCCCAAGTTTCTGGCGTGGGACTGAGGACTGCAGTCGGTAATCGGGGTTCTTTCTATCTTTCCCTTTTGCTCCTGCACCTAAGAAGTGGGAAATTATGACTTTCCAACTAAAGGTTGACTTTGATAGTGCTTCACTCAGCTGTGGGGCTTCCCTCATGGTTCAGCACCAAAACTCTGCCTGAGATGCAGGAGACCTGGGTTTGATCCCTGGGTGGGGAAGATCCCCTGGAGGAGGGCCTGCCCAGCGCCACACTCCAGAAAATCCCATGGACGGAGGAGCCTGGCAGGCTACAGCTCATAGGGTTGCAAAGAGTTGGACATGACTGAAGCGACTAAACCTGCACATGCTCAGTTGTGAGGGTAACGAGAAGGTGAAACCAGCCAGGAGACGCATGCTGCCTCCTCAGAGGAGGCAATGTCACCTCCCAGGTAGCTGTAAGGGCTGCTCAGAGCTGTGGGAAGCAGCTACTTCCATCATGCCAGCCCTGTTGGGAGCCCCCCAACTGCTGGCCCTATGACAAAGCCACAGCATCCCCAGGAGAGGCTCCTGCCCGACAAGGACTCCCTGAGCCTCCCTCCTTGCCTTTTGCTCTTTGCCCAGCACTGCTCAGCTTAACAAACTCCTCTGCTCTTGCCCTGTTCAACTGCTGACTGGTAGTGAAGAGTGTGCCCAGACCCCAGCCACCCAGAGACACTGCCTGTGGCCTGGGTCTTGTGGTGCATCCTTCGCCTGGCTGGCCTGGCAGGTGTCTGCTTAGACACCTGTCCCCTCCCCAAACTGAGCACCACAGAAGCTGATGTTGACAGGGATCTGCTTTCCCTGCTCCAAGGCTCTCCTCCAGGGGTGTTGACCCCTCGCCCAGCCTGAGCTGGGACCAGCCTGGCCCTGTTCCCGGGCAGCTGGAGGAGGTAGGCGAGCCTGCCACTCACCACCCACGGTGCTACCGCGGCAGGTGCCCGCTGCCTGACCCAAAATAGCCCGAGCTGGGGAAGCGGAGCGTGACAAGGATCACGCAGCCCAGCTGTTGGGAACGCAGCACCCTCTCCTCCTCCTCACTCGCTCCCAGCTCCATTTCCCTGGTGACATCTCTGCTGACTGCCTCAGCCCTCCGGGTGCGGGTGCGGGTGGGCCCCCCGCCCCTCCCTCGGGCATGGAGCTTCTACGCCTGGGAGCTGAGCGGCAGCAAGAGGTGACAGAGCTCTGTGGGGAGAAGACAGGACAGCAGACGCAGGCTGTCGCAGAATTTTGAAAGATGAAAACTTGGAGGATGAGCGGTACCTGACTTCACAGAGTGGAAAGGCCGAATCTTAGCTAGCACCAAGGGCAGGCAGGGCATCAGTAAGTGAGAGGCGAGCCTGACTTCCCACAAGGCGGGGGGCCCCAGGATGGAAAGGGGGACTGTTAGCTCTCCACGCCCCGACCCCCCGCCGCCGCAGCCCGGGCTCTGTTGTCATCTCCTCTGGCTCCCTCCTCTTTTCCATCGCTCCATCTCATCAGCCTGGGGACACACCAAGCTTACTCCCACCCGGGGCTTTGGGGCTTTCTGTTCCTCCTGCCTGGATAAGCTCTTCCTCCACAAACCCACAGGGCTCGCTCGCCCTTGTCAGGCCCCTAGGGTCTCCTCTGTCCGCTCTGAGAAGACTGGAGCCCTCCCTGCAGCTGCCCTCTGCTAGTAGTCGGTAAGACTCTGCTGAGAAACCCAGGGAGGGTTTGCAAGTTGCTGGGAAGAATAACCCCCAGAGTCGTCAGCATTTTTATCTACTCTTACTTCATCCCTGGTATCAATTTACTTCTGCATCTCAGTTTTTCATAGTACCTGAAGGAAAGAGTCAGACACGACTGAGCGACTGAACTGAACTGAAAGAAAAAAGCTAAGTAGATATTAAATTCTACTTCAGTTTTTAAGTACTGTGTTCTGTATTCTATGTTTGTTTAAAGGCTAAGTGCAAACACTGTTCCCTTTTTAGCACCTATACCATTTTATATTTCACCATCTGTGTCTCTCACACACACACACAAATGCTGCATGAATCTGACAGTTGGCAATTCTCAGTAGTCTTGTTTCCTAAATTCTTCCAGCCATTGCAAGGTGAATTTCGTGTCTTCGATACCTGATCAAAATAACTTTTAAAAAGTCCAAATACTTGAGCATTGGGTTTGGGTTTTCCTTTTTTTTTTTTTAACAGTAGAAGTTAGATAAAATTTTAGATCAAACCATGATGTATTCCAATACATAGACGTTATTACCTCTCTAACACACAAGCTCATAACTTTAAAAAAAAAGAAAGCATGCAAATGCTGAAGACCTTCAAATCCAATTGACTAGGAGCAGAAGTAACTGACATGGAGGTTGGCTGCTTCCCCACAAGATGCTGGACCAATAATATTTCTTCCCATTCCTCTTTCTATCTCTGACCATTCTTTCCCTAATTCTTACACCATAAAGGTTTTTAACATTTTTTTGTTCACCTATTGCTTTGCCCTGGCCCAGAAAGATAATGTTATCATTCACATATCTCAGGCTGCTACAGTTCAGTTCAGTTGCTCAGTCATGCCCAACTCTTTGCGACCCCATGAACCACAGCACGCCAGGCCTCCCTGTCCATCACCAACTCCCAGAGTCCACCCAAACCCATGTCCATTGAGTTGGCGATGCCATCCAACCATCTCATCCTCTGTCATCCCCTTCTCCTCCTGCTCTCAATCTTCCCCAGCATCAGGATCTTTTCAAATGAGTCAGCTTTTTGCATCAGGTGGCCAAAGTATTGGAGTTTCAGCTTCAACATCAGTCCTTCCAATGAACACCCAGGACTGATCTCATTTAGGATGGACTGGCTGGATCTCCTTGCAGTCCAAGGGACTCTCAAGAGTTTTCTCCGACACCACAGTTCAAAAGCATCAATTCTTCATCGCTCAGCTTTCTTCACAGTCCAACTCTCACATCCATACATGACCTCTGGAAAAACCATAGCTTTGACTAGATGGACCTTTGTTGACAAAGTAATGTCTCTACTTTTTAATATGCTGTCAAGGTTGGTCATAATTTTCCTTCCAAGGAGTAAGTGTCTTTTAATTTCATGGCTGCAATCAGCATCTGCAGTGATTTTGGAGCCCCCCAAAAATAAAGTTTGCCACTGTTTCTCCTACAAACAAAGGTAATTCATGTTATTCTCTCCATACATCCCTGGAAACATATATACCATCATATGTAAAATAGATAGCCAATGGGAATTTGCTATATGATGCAGGGAACTCAAACCAGGGCTTTCTAACAATCTAGATGGGTGGGATGGGGAGGGAGGTGGGAGGGAGGTTCAAGAGGGAGGGTATGTAGGTATACCTATGGCTGATTCATGTGGATGTATGGCAGAAACAACACAATACTGTAAAGCAATTATCCTTCAATTAAAAATAAATAAATTTAGTTTTTTAAAAAAGAAAGGTAATCTAAGCTTCAAACGTCAGATTTGGTACAATGTTGGGAATCCTATAGCTCTGCCAATTGCAAACTTTTGCTTGACTTCTGAGGCCTCTGTTTCTCTGAAACAAGAGATCAGTTCTTCTGGGGAAGTGGAGACACAGTTACATGAAATACATAAATAGGTCAACTGGCTTAAAGAAGTATCCCTAAGGTAGGCAACAGGGCCAGCTTTATATATATATGAGACTTGGCTTTCTCCATTGCCTAAAAAAAAAAAAGAAAGAAACTTGACATGCTTCCTATGTGTCTTTATATTAGAATTGTTCTCCTTCCTTATTCCTGCAACTTGTCACCTTTTAAGAAAACTGTCCTCTTTTTTAAAAATTTTAAAGACAAGGTTTTCCCCATTATTCTTGATATTTTAGGAAAACAACAATGTATAATAAATTGGAAAATCACATATCTCTGGTATAATATCAAAGAAGCATTTTAATCAAAGCTCTACCAAAAATCCTAACAAGAAAAGGCAGTGCAGCCATTACGGAAAACAGTATGGAGGCTCCTCAGAAAACTAAAATTAGAGTTGCCGAAGGATCCAAGAATCCCACTCCTGGGCATACATTCAGACAAAACCATAATTTGAAAAGATACTTGCATCCCTATGTTCATAGCAGCACTATTCACAATGACCAAAACATGGAAACAGTCTAAGTGCCCATAGATAAGTGAATGGATAAAGAAGATGTCATATATATACACAGTGGAATACTGCTCAGCCACAAAAAAGAACAAAATAATGCCATTTGCAGCAACATGAATGGACTTAGAGATTGTTTACTGGGAAGCAAGTCAGATAAAGAAAGACAAATATCATATGATATTACTTAAACGTGCAATCTAAAATATGGCACAAATAAACTTAGGAAATAGACTCACAGACCTAGAGAACAGACTTGAGGTTGCAAAGGGAGAGGAGGATGGGGGAGGAGGAAGAATGGATTGGAAATCTGGAGTTAGCAGATGCAAACTATCACAGACAGGATAGATAGACAAGAAGGTCCTACTGTATAGCGCAGAGAACTGTATTCAGTATCCTGTGATAAACCACAATGGAAAAGAGTATGAAGAAGAACGTATACCTATATATAACTGAATTACGTTGCTAGACAGCAGAAATTAACACAGCATTGTAAATCAACTCTCTTTAATAAAAAAGAGACATTGCATGATTATAGAAAAATCAAAAAATGAAAGTTAATAGAAAAAATCATGAATGTCAAATTATCACCAAAAAGTGATGCTGCTGCTGGTTCTGCTTTTTGACCTAAGCATGAAAGTTGCAATATGATTCAGTTACTCAACATTCAGTGAAATACCTGACACAGAATTATTGGGTTGGCTAAAAAGATTGTTCAGGTTTTTCCATAAGTTGTGATGGAAAAACCCAAACGAACTTTTGACAATACTTCTATATTGTGGGCTTTTGTAGGGAAGGACTAGTACTCATTCTGAATACTCATAGTCTAACACAGCAATAGGAATAACAGTAGACACTCAAGCATTTGCTGTATTGACATGTTCCTTTTCTTATTAATACAGTCAATTCTTGGCAGTTCATCTACTATATAATATTTTGTGGTTATTGTTCTAGAGCATTTTGCACCCCATTCCCTAATCCTCTGTAGTGCTTAAGACTAGAAAAATAATCACATATTTGTTTCTTATCCAGCTCCTTGAGCCTCAATGCAAAGGACTTCATTGGTTTTGTTCAGTGCTGGGTCCTCAGTACCTAGAACAGTGCCTGGCACATACTAGGCGTGCATGACTGGATGAACGAATAGAAAAGGATCTGACTTGGCTATAAAAGATATTTACTTAATCATATATTAAAAAGTAAAATTAATTTAAAACAATATCATAAGAGGGACTTCCCTGGTGATCCAGTAGCTAAGACTCCGTGCTCCCAATGCAGGGGGCCTAGGTTCGATCCCTGGTCAGGGAACTGGATCCCACTTGCCACAGCTGAAGATCCTGCACACTGCAACTAAGATCTGACACAGCCAAATAAATAAATACATATTATTTTTTTAAAAAGAAGCTGTCATGAGATAATGCCACTGGAAGTTGAGGGCAGGGAGTGGAGGGAGGAGGGGATGTAAGCAGAACCAAACTCCTAGTTTCCTTGAAAGCTGGTTCATCACTTAGTTGACATCTAAATGGAAAAATCAAGAAATAGCAAAGTAAGCATTTTTCTTAGAATCTGAAAGTATATACCAGATGGAAGAGCTATAAAGCCTAAATGAGATCCTTCTAGGGGTGGAGAGCGTTAGGGCAGACTGCCATTTTTCTTTGTAAGCCTTGTAATAGGCTTAAAAGTTTTATACAGACAATGTATACAGATTGCTCGGATGAAGTTTAAAAGTCAAGTAATCAAAGATAACTTTGTTTTAATGCTTTATGTCATTAAATTCATTTGCTTAGCTTGATTTTGTTAAATCTAGGCAACTTTTTTAGTACTTTTTAATGAAACTTTTAATTTTTAAAAACAGATTCATATGAAATTCTAATAAATAATACAGAGAGGTTTATTAGTATATTTATAATGTACTTTTTATCCAATTTCCTCCAATGATAACATCTTGTAAAATTATACTACAATGTCACAATCAGGATAACCACAGATACAGTGGGGAGACACTATCTGCATCACCACAAGGATCCTCATGTTGCCATTTTATTGTCATATATGTCCCCCTATCCTCAGCTCCCCCAAGGAAAAGAGTTCCCTGCCCCTTAACCCCTGGGAAACATCAATCCGTTCTCCATTTCTATAATTCTATCATTTCAAGAATGTTATGTAAATGGAGTCATGAAGGATGTAGCATTGGCTTTGTTTTTTTTCACTTGGCATAATCCTCTGGAGTTTCATTCAGGTTGATGCATGGACCAATAATTTGTTCCTTGTTAATGCTGTGTAAAATTCCATGGTGTGGATTTGCCATAGTTTGTCTAACCAATCACTCAATAAAAGACTGTTTTCTAGGATGTTTCCAATTTTCAGCTACTACCAAAAAAGCTGTTATGTATCTTCTTGTACAGATTTTTGTGTAAACCTAAGTTTTCATTTCTCATATATAAATGCCTAGAAATGCAGTTGCTGGGTCACAGTGTAGTTGCATATTTAGGGATTTTGTTGTTGTTGTTATTGCTGCTGCTTGTTTTTTTGTTTTGTTCTTAAAGAACTGCCAAACTGTTTCCCAGAGTGGCTTTACCATTTTATGTTCTCATGAGCAATGTATCCAATGGATCCAATTTCTCTGCATCTTCACTAGCATTTGGTGTTGTCACTATTTTTATTTTAGACATCCTGATAGATGTGTAGTGGTTTCAATTCACATTCCTCTGATGGTCAGTGATGTCGAATAGCTTTTCACGTGCTTATTTGCCATCTTTGGTGAGATTCTCTTCATGTCCTTTGCCCATTTTCTAATTGGGTTTTTTTTCTTTATTGCTTTCTGAGAGCTCTTTGTATATTTTATATTTTTATCAGATACGTGGCTTACAAATATATTTTCCAAATATATTGTCTATAGCTTGTCTTTCATCCTCTTAATAGAAAATTCTGCAGAGCAAAAGTTTTTAATTCTGAAGAAGCCCAATTTATTGATTTTTAAAGTGGATTGTGCTTTTACTGTCAAGTCGAAGAACACTTTGCCTAATCCTAGATCCCGAATTTTTTCTCTTATTTTTTTCCAAAAGCTTTATAGTTTTAAC
Source organism: Cephalophus harveyi (assembly GCA_006410635.1). Classification (NCBI taxonomy): domain Eukaryota; kingdom Metazoa; phylum Chordata; class Mammalia; order Artiodactyla; family Bovidae; genus Cephalophus; species Cephalophus harveyi. Next base: position 604,947 of record SJYT01022377.1, read on the forward strand.
TTTTACATTTAAGTCTATCATCCTTAGTAAGTTAATGTTTTTTTTTTTAATCAGATATGAGGTTTAGATTGAAGTTCAACTCTTTTTTTTCCCTATGACTATCTGATTTCTGCAACACTATTTGTTGAACAAGCTATCTTTCCTCTACTGAATTACTTTTGCACCTTGCCAAAGATCAGTCAGGCTTTATTCTGTGGGTTTTTTCCTGAGTTCCATATTCTGTTCCATTCATCTATGTAACTAACCTCTACCAGTACCACAGTCTTGATTACTATAGCTGTATAATGTCTTAATTTATTATTATTATTTTTTTTTTACTTTATTTTACTTTACAAAATCATGTGGACTAATTCCTCTTACTCTATGTTTCTTTTTCAAAACTATTTTGGTTATTCTGGTTCCTTTGACCTTCCATGTAAGTTTTAGAATAAGCTCACCTTGGGAAGAATTGATAGGTATCTCTACTGTGTCCAGTCTTCCAGTATACAAACACAGTATGTATCTCCCTTTATTTAGATCTTCTTTGATTTCTTTCATCAGTGTCTAGTAGTTCTCAGCATTCAAATACTCTACATGTTTTGTTTTAGTGATTATAAATAGTACTATATTTTTCCAGTTTTATTGAAGCATAATTGACAAAATTGTATTTAAAGTATGAAAAATGAAAGTGTTAGTCACTTAATCATGTCTGATTGTTTGCAACTCCATGGTCTGTCCATGGGATTCTCCAGGCAAGAATACTGGAGTGGTTTGTCACTGCCTTCTCCAGAGGATCTTCCTGACCTGGGGGTCTAACCCAGATCTCCCCCACTGCAGGCAGATTCTTTACCATCTGAGCTAGTGAGGAAGATTATTTAAAGTATGCAATATGATTATTTGATATATATATACATTATGAAATAATTACCACAATCAAGTTAACACATCTATCACTTCACACAGTTACCTTTTTTGTACATGGTCAGAAAGCTTAGAAATCTACTCACAGCAGCTTTAAAGGATACAGTATAGTATTATTAAGCAGATCACCATGGTGTGCATTATTCATCTTATAACTGAAAGTTATAATATAACTTATTCATCTTATAACTGAAAGCTTTCACCCTTTGACCGACATCTATCCACTTCCTCCTCCAACCTCCACCCAAGACCTTGGAAACCACTCTTTCCCTCTTTCCTTCTCTGAGTTTTAAAAAAATTCCTCATATTGATGAGATCATACATATTTGTCTTTCTTTATCTGGCTTATTTCACTTAGCACAATGTCCAGATTAATCCATGATGTTGCAAAGGGAGGATTTCCTTCTTTTTTGTGGATAATTATATATAACATTTTCTTTATCTATTTACAACACTCAAGTAGTTTCCTTATCTTGGCTATTGTGAGTAATGCTGCCACGAACTTGGGAGTGGAGATATCTCTTTAAGATACTGATTTCATTCCCTTCAGATATACCCCAAAGTGGGACTGCTAATTGTATAATAAGTCTATTTTAAATTTAATTTCAGTTTTCCAGTGTTCAGGCTAATATTTAAAAATACATTGATTTTGTTTATCTTTTATCATGTGACCTTGTAGAACTTACTTAATGAAGATTCTCAGAGGGTTTGGTGGGGTTTTTGCATATTTTTTTGAATGTTCTATGTAAACATAGAGGTGGAGAGGGCTGACAGAATGTGGTCCACTGGAGAAGGGAATAGCAAGCCACTTCAGTATTCTTGCCTTGAGAACCCCATGAACAGTATGAACAGGCAGAATGATAGGATACCAAAAGAGGAACTCCCCGGGTCATTAGGTGCCCAATATGCTACTGGAGATCAGTGGAGAAATAAGTCCAGAAAGAATGAAGGGATGGAGCCAAAGCAAAAACAATACCCAGTTGTGCATGTGACTGGTGATAGAAGCAAGATCCGATGCTGTAAAGAGCAATACTGCATAGGAACCTGGAATGTCAGGTCCATGAATCAAGGCAAATTGGAAGTGGTCAAACAAGAGATGACAAGGGTGAACGTCGACATTCTAGGAATCAGCGAACTAAAATGGACTGGAATGGGTGAATTTAACTCAGATGACCATTATATCTACTACTGCGGGCAGGAATCCCTCAGAAGAAATGGAGTAGCCATCATGGTCAACAAAAGAGTCCGAAATGCAGTACTTGGATGCAATCTCAAAAACGACAGAATGATCTCTGTTCGTCTCCAAGGAAAACCATTCAATATCACAGTTATCCAAGTCTATGCCCCAACCAGTAATGCTGAAGAAGCTGAAGTTGAACGGTTTTATGAAGACCTACAAGATCTTTTAGAACTAACACCCAAAAAAGATGTCCTTTTCATTATAGGGGACTGGAATGCTAAAGTAGGAAGTCAAGAAACACCTGGAGTAACAGGCAAATTTGGCCTTGGAATGCGGAATGAAGCAGGGCAAAGACTAATAGAGTTTTGCCAAGAAAATGCACTGGTCATAGCAAACACCCTCTTCCAACAACACAAGAGAAGACTCTACACGTGGACATCACCAGATGGTCAACACCGAAATCAGATTGATTATATTCTATGCAGCCAAAGATGGAGAAGCTCTATACAGTCAACAAAAACAAGGCCGGGAGCTGACTGTGGCTCAGATCATGAACTCCTTATTGCCAAATTCAGACTCAAATTGAAGAAAGTAGGGAAAACCACTAGACCATTCAGGTATGACCTAAATCAAATCCCTTATGATTATACAGTGGAAGTGAGGAATAGATTTAAGGGCCTAGATCTGATAGATAGAGTGCCTGAAGAACTATGGAATGAGGTTCGTGACATTGTACGGGAGACAGGGATCAAGACCATCCCCATGGAAAAGAAATGCAAAAAAGCAAAATGGCTGTCTGGGGAGGCCTTACAAATAGCTGTGAAAAGAAGAGAGGCGAAAAGCAAAGGAGAAAAGGAAAGATATAAGCACCTGAATGCAGAGTTCCAAAGAATAGCAAGAAGAGATAAGAAAGCCTTCTTCAGTGATCAATGCAAAGAAATAGAGGAAAACAACAGAATGGGAAAGACTAGAGATCTCTTCAAGAAAATTAGAGATACCAAGGGAACATTTCATGCAAGGATGGGCTCGATAAAGGACAGAAATGGTATGGACCTAACAGAAGCAGAAGATATTAAGAAGAGGTGGCAAGAATACACAGAAGAACTGTACAAAAAAGATCTTCACGACCCAGATAATCATGATGATGTGATCACTAATCTAGAGCCAGACATCTTGGAATGTGAAGTCAAGTGGGCCTTAGAAAGCATCACTACGAACAAAGCTAGTGGAGGTGATGGAATTCCAGTTGAGCTGTTTCAAATCCTGAAAGATGATGCTGTGAAAGTGCTGCACTCAATCTGCCAGCAAATTTGGAAAACTCAGCAGTGGCCACAGGACTGGAAAAGGTCAGTTTTCATTCCAATTCCAAAGAAAGGCAATGCAAAAGAATGCTCCAATTACCGCACAATTGCACTCATCTCACATGCTAGTAAAGTAATGCTCAAAATCCTCCAAGCCAGGCTTCAGCAATACGTGAACCGTGAACTCCCTGATGTTCAAGCTGGCTTTAGAAAAGGCAGAGGAACCAGAGATCAAATTGCCAACATCCGCTGGATCATGGAAAAAGCAAGAGAGTTCCAGAAAAACATCTATTTCTGCTTTATTGACTATGCCAAAGCCTTTGACTGTGTGGATCACAATAAACTGTGGAAAATTCTGAAAAAGATGGGAATACCAGACCACCTAACCTTTATTGAGTTATGTTCAGGTAAACACATAGAGCCTGGTCTGCTGGATGAGCTTTTATGCTGTAAACAGCTGTGTGACCATCATCCGGGTCAAGCTCCAGCACATTTCCAGCACCCAGATGCTTCCTTCGGGTTCCTCCCAATTGGGGAGGAACCAATTTCTGACCGATTGTTAGATTTTATCTAATAAAAGACTCCCAGCCTGTGCTCACTCGTGCCTGCCTCGTGTACACAACTGTGAGTGTCACTGATGATCGTGCCTATATCTTTGCTCCCTTTTGATTGCCAAGGGCGAGTCCACTGTAGTCACATCGTCGTTCCTTTTTCCTTTCTGTTGCCCATGGACAGCGTGATTCCAATGTGGGGCTACGGTGAGTGAAGCTGTTATGCACACATGCACATGCTTTCGTCTCTCTTGGGTAAATATCTAGAAGCAGAAGAGCCTGGACACAGCAGAGGCAGAAGACCCACCAGCAAGTCTCCAACGCTCTTGCATTTTACACTCCAGCCTGCATTGAATGAGAGTTCAGTGGTCTTTATCCCAGTAGATGCGGAAACGGGCCCCGTGTTCCTGGTGTCACACAGGATTGCAAAGCATTTCCCCTTCTTTTCCTCCTTTCTGCTTCATCTGTGCCATCTGCCCCTTAAATCCAGTCACATTGTGGTTGATCTAGAAATGTAGTGGGGACGGAGGGTAGACAGAGGGGGCATGTGTGCTCAATCTGTGGGAACATCTCAAATAAGTCAGTCTTTGCAAATTCTGGGGCACCGAGGCAAGCCCAAGGATAGAGAGAGGTGCAGACAGGTTCTCAACCCCAGGGCACTGCCCCACACTGAGCACCTATAGGCCCCTCAGGTGCTTGTCCTGGCTGGACACGGGGTCCCGTCTCAAGCACACGGTGGGGGCCTACTTAATCTCCGCTAAGTCTGGTGTTGCTGTGTGTTTCCTCCCCAAACCCCTTTCCGACAAAAGCTGATCCTGAGTCTCTGTTTCAGTCAAACATTTCCATTAACAAGGTCCTGGAACCAATTATAGACAGTTATTCAGTATATTGCCTCCAACTCAATGTCACTTGGAATATTCTATTATGTCTGAGATGTCTCTTCTCCCCATTCTAAAGCCCAGAATCAAGAGAGAGAACAGAGAGAGAAATTCACAGAGAGGAGGGGTCAGAAGTTCCCAGTGCATCGTTATGCACAAGGATGAGGGAACCTCCATCACCAGGTTGTCTATTTTCAAAACATTTCTTTTTACATAATTATGCTTTTATGTGAGGAGTAGACTTTTAAAGGGGAGGAATACCTTTTGAAGAAGTGGAGTGGCCTTATATGGCTCAAGCTGCCGCCAGTGAGCTGTGTGACCTTGGATATGACCTGTAGATTCTCTGAACCTTAGTTTCCTAGTCTGCAAAATGGGTATAACTAGGCCTTCCTGCAGCACTGCCACCCCATGCCCAGGCAGCGCCCCATCACACACACTGTTGTCTGGACATGACACAGCCACACGCTCAGGGGCAGTGTCTTCTAGAAGCTGTGCACGTGGTGAGAATGTCTGAGCCTACGTGGACTATTCTGACTTGGGGTGGAGGGAAGGAGGAGAGCAGAGGGGAGAAGGCCCTGGGAGGGGAGCACCCACTTCTGTCCTCCGTCTTCCGCCCTACCTTTCTCCCTTCCTCTAAACTGGCTTTCTCCTGGGCCTGGCTCCTCCCCATTGATTAACAGATAAACTGCATTGAATTCTGTATCTTGGGGAGTCATTCCTGTTGCAGAGGTCTGCCTGGACAGCATGCAAAGCGGCACTGGTTACAAAAGCGATGAAGTAGTCTTCCTCCCTACCTTTCTCCCTTCCTCTAAACTGGCTTTCTCCTGGGCCTGGCTCCTCCCCATTTAATACCAGATAAACTGCATTGAATTCTGTATCTTGGGGAGTCATTCCTGTTGCAGAGGTCTGCCTGGACAGCATGCAAAGCGGCACTGGTTTCGAAAGTGATGAAGAACTGGAATTCAGGGACACCCAGGTCCCCTACATGGACCCAGTGAGTTCCAGGGCTGGGGGAGGCCTCGGCCAGGGGGACGCAGCTCTGGGGCTCTGAGGAAACAGCTCCTGCTGGGGTGACAGGAGGCCGGGGGAGGCCTCGCTCCAAAGAGAACAGACGAAGGGCAGACACACCAACCAGGCGGCCCTGCCACCACTTCTGCCTGTGCCCGTCTCCTCGGTGCCGCTCACGGCTGAGGGTCACCAGGATTTGTGCGTGTGACAAATGTTTACTGAGCTTTCTCCTGATCTCTCTCCTGTTCTAGGTGCTCAGTGGGGGAAGAAGAGTCTAAGTAATAAATAGAGAAGTGAATTTTCTTTTTATTTTTAAGATGAAGGAAGGTAAACGTCTTCTGGGGAGGATAACAGTGGAGCATGGCACTTAAGGGCACTTACTTGGAGGATGACCTCCCTGGGTTCAGCCATTTACTAGCTGGATGACCTCAAGCAGGTTACTTTACCTCTCTGGGCCTCAGTTTCCACTTGGGTATAATGGGAATAATCAAGCCACCACCCAGAGCTCGGGTAAGGATTAAGCAAGGTCACACGTCGAGAGAGTTTGAAAGGTAATCTGGCCCACTGTGGGGGGCTCTGAAAGAGTTTAGAATTTTTAGAGTCTGGGCGCAGGACGAAAGGCCTCCCGAACAGATGTCTGGCATCTGAGGGCTGAGAGAGCTAGGCAGGGCAGGTCAAGGGTGTCTGAGAAAGACTGTCCCAGGAGGGTGAGCGGGCTGCCCCTGCACTGTGGGGTGCAAAGGGCTCTCTTCTGGGCATTTTTACCCCCTGTGTGGAGGTCTTGTCATAGGCAGCCTTGTTTAGAGCAGCGGTCTCCCACCTCCAGGCATGGACGGGTGTTTGTGCATGGCCCGGTAGGAAGTGGGCTGCACGGCAGGAGGTGAGCGGCTCGTGAGCTGGTGACGCTCCGTCTGTATTTATAGCCACTCCCCATCGCTCACATCTTCCCAGCCTTGGAAAAACTGTCTCCTGTGAAACTAGTCCCTGGTGCCAGAAAGACTGGGACAGCTGGTTTAAACCCTTATCGTCTCCACAACATATATGTATTACTGAGGCTCACAGAGGTGGAGGCCACTTGTAAGGTTCCCAGGTGATAAGGGCTGAGGAGGGAGGTGTCTTGATTTCCCTCATCCTGGGGGAAGGAGGTGTCCACAGAGAGCGCCCTGGGGGAGGAGGAGGCAGGCAGGCGGTAGCCTGGGTCCCAGGAACTTTCTGAGCTCACTGTGTCCTGGCCTGGCCCTGCAGTAGGAGCCTCTCCCGGGCTCAGCTTCCTGAGAGGCTGGGCGGGTGGGCTGAATGAGCCCTTCGTGGGGAGGGGAGCATGGGGCATCAGGTGCTGGGGAGCAGCTTGGTCCCCACTCAAGCCCACCTCCCCAGGAGCCCTGGTGTGGCCTGTGTGCTCTATGCAATGGCCAATGCCCTCAACCCATCTAGTGAGGGCGCCCGGTGGGGCTGGAGGAAGCTGGGCTGCCTGGTGGGTGCCTCCACAGTGGTGAGTCAGGATGTGTCGCCTGGGTCTTGTTTCCATCAGAGGCAGGACCCGGAGCCGCTTCCAGGTTCAGCCATTTTATTATTCTGATGACATGTTTTTACTCTCTAATCCTTGAATTCAAAAGCCCAACTGTAGACAGGTCACAAACTTGGTGACATCTGAGCTGCCATCACAGGGAGTTGGGAGGCCAGCCCAATATGTGAGGCTATAAATCCAACATAAAAACCCATCTTCCTGGGTCATAGGAAGCCCAGGCCTGTTCTGCTGTTTCCTGCTAAGGTCACACACACACACACACGTACGCACAGAGGGGTCTTTGGCCACACCAGGCTTAAACCATACAAATGTATTTCCTTACAGTTCTGAGATTAGAAATCTAAAATCAAATGTCAGCAAAGCTGTTTCCTTCTGGAGCCTTCAGGGGAGAATGTGTCCTTGTTTTTTCCCACTTCCAGAGGCTGCCTGCTTGCCTTGGCTTGTGGCCCCTTCCTCCTCCTGTGATTTTTTTGTTTTTTTTTTTTTTTTACTGTGTCAGGTCTCAATTGTGGCACAAGACATCTTCATTGTGGCCCATGGGCTCTCTAGCTGTGGCCCACGTGGGATCTTAGTTCCGCAACCAGGGATCTAACCCTCAGTCGCGGCATTGGACGGCAGATACTTAAGCACTGCTGGACCACCAGGGAACTGTTCACTTTTCTCCTTCTCTAAAGCCAGCAGCTTCTTGCTTCTGTTCTCACATCTCCTACAACTGACTCTCCTCCTCTGCCTCCCTCTTGGCAGACCCTGTGACTATTGGGCCCACGCAGATATCCAGACAACCCCCCCACCCCACAATCTCAAGATTCTTAATCATGCCTGCAGAGTCCCTTTTGCTGGGTAAAGAAACATATTCACAACTTCTAGGGATTATAATGTTGACATTTTTGGTGGGCAAAAGGGGAGGGTGTAATTACTCACTCTATCATAACCTTCTTTTTTTTTTTTATCATAACCTTCTTAGAGTCAATAAATATTAGCGGTTTCTTTGAATCTTTCCAGAAAAGGTTTATTTGTAATAAGTAAATATATGTATATAGCCACTCCTACCCTTTTAAAAAATAATATAGTGGGCAATATTACTTATCATTGCTCAAAGTGGTCCCTTCTTCCTCTTTTCTTGTTAAGTCTCCCTGGAATCTGTTGTGTGGAAATACCATAATTAATTTCATCATTTTCTTCCTAGTGGACTTCTGGATTCATTTCTAATCTTTTCTATTAGAACTCAGTAATGAGTAATCTTGTCTTTGGATTATACTCAATTTGAAATCATCTTGTGTTTCAGAATGTGAGGGCACCATTTAAGACATTAAAATCTCATGAAGTTTTTTTGGGGGAAATCATTCCCTAAGATTAACAGGACAGGGAGGCCTGGCGTGCTGTGATTCATGGGGTCACAAAGAGTCGGACACGACTGAGCGACTGAACTGAACTGATGTAAACAATCATGCCACCTGCAAACAGAGACAACATTACTTCTTCCTTCCCAGGCTGAACGACTTTTATTTTATTTTCTTGTCTTATTGCACCATCTAGACCCATCAGTACAATGCTGTGGCAAAAGTGGTCACTCTTTTCTTTTTCCTGAGCTGAGGGGGAAAAGCATTTAGTCTTTCAGCCTGGGAAGGAAGAAGTCATGTTGTCTCTGTCATTAAATTTAAATCAAAATTTAAATTTTGTTTTTTACAGAAATAAAATATATTTTAAATTTTATAAGTCTTCTCTCACCCAAGAGGGTAATTTTTTTCTATTAAACCCTTGGGAAGGCAATTATCAATTTCAAAAAGCACTTGTTAGTGAAATTAATGATAAACAACTATTTTAATTATTAATAAACTATATATATATAATGAAGAATGTTATTCAATTGATTTGTTAATGCAAAAGTCCCAGAGAGGTAAAGACAAAACAAATCAATAAGAACAATGGAAACTATGTACAAGATTATTGCTATAATTAATTAGTAAATTACTTTGAGCACTTAAGGCAGCCTGTACTGACTGTGAGTCTGGATGAGGGCTCTCTGTGCAGGTAGGAATAGTTCTAGTATTAAAAAATGTGAATAAATGCCTAGTAAGTTAAGGATAGTAGCTAAAAAAGTGTAATGTTGACTGTAGGTTTTTGATATTAATAAAAACACTTTATCAAGTTGAGCTATTTCCCCTTTGTTGTAATTTTTTCTGAGAATTTTATCATGAATTGGTATTAAATTTTTATAAAATTTTGGTCATAAAATAGACATAACCTAAAATTTACCATTTTAAGTGTTTTAAAGTGTACATCAGTGTCAGATGGGGTAAGTTCAGTATACTGTTTTGTAGAGAAGGAAGCAGAGAACTCGGCAAGGACACCTTGTCCCAGGCCTCTCGGCGGGAGGAGCGCGCCTCTGCTGTTGGCAGCACCCCGAGTTTGCGCAAGTACACAAGCTCCTGAAGGAGGGACAAGCTCCCCAGGCTGCCAGGTGTGAGGCCTGCCGGGATTTGCACTTGGGCAGACCAAGGGGCCAAAGACAAGCAAGAACAATCTGCCAGTTCCCTATTGAAAAGCCCCTTCCAGCTTCCTGTCTCCTCCAGGAGAGTGCCTTACCTCTTCAGGCTAGCATCCAGGGTCCCTCAGACTGACTCTCCTAAAAGCATCAACCAGGGCAACTCTTGCTCTAAACCCTCATGTCCTGCCCTTAGAATGGAACCCAAGCCCTGCCTGCATCCTCAATAAGTAACGGTGCCCAGTACTTAAGCGGGGCATGTTGTGGATGCACTAACATACATCACCGTCATGGACAGATGGAGGGACAGATAGGTACAGATATTCTGGTGAAGGGCTTATGGCTATCACTTAAAAGTTTATTGATTATTATTTGAAGTTTCATATCTGTTACCATCTTGCCATCTATCAAGCGCATACTTAGAAAGGGTAGACCCAACATGAAAGTTTGTCCATTGTGAAGGGAAAGAGACAATGCTGATTATGTGTGTGTGTGAGAGAGAGAGAATGGGGGAGGGTGCTGATCAGGGGCTGGGGGGGTACAGTCCTGCTCGGGCTGGACCACTGCCCCCTATAGGACCTGCTCCTGGATGCACTCGGCCTGATGCTGCTCACATCCAACACTTCCAGCTTATCCAAGGGGAAGGTGGGGGTGGGAAGTGTCACATCTCATTTCCTTTGACTAGCTCAAGAAGAAACAGAGCTTGGTTTTCTGAGACTCATAATTAAATGAATTAAAATGTTTTCCTTCACGGTGACTTTGCCAGCTCCCGTCCACCTCTCCCTGGCCCTGTTCCCAGCAAGGGGATCGAGGCTGGGAGGACGCGGAATGACATGCTGTGTGCTTCCAGAGCAATTAGCTTGTGCATCGTCATGCTGGGGAGAGATTTATCGCTGGCTCTCGGAGCATTCCAGCCCAGACCTCTGCAGCCCAGATCTGTCTGCTGGGGAAGTTCCTGGAAGCAGAGCCTCAATATTAATTCCAATTACAGTCGGATGAGAACCCATTCATAAGGACTGCCTTTGACAGGCTCCTCTCCTGCCGCTCTGGCCTGACCTTGAGCCGCCATCACTGTCGCCAGCCTCAGAGAGAGAGGAAATTGCACTGAGCTCAGCCCCAGGCTTCCCAGCAAGCTGGGGAGGCAGGCCACGGTGTGCTGGGCTTGGAGAGGGAGAGATGAGGGAGCATGAGGAGGAAGAATATGAAGGACATGATGTCTCATCACCTTTAGTTGGGAGACCATCCTCAGTATTCTCCCTAGAATCTTCTGGAAGTGTGGCAGTATGCGGAGGGGGAGGGTCTGAGCTTTCCCTGGGACCACCCTTTGACCTCTACTCCCAGAGCAGGAACGCAAGCCCTTGATGGACCCAGGATTTGCTGCAACCACATCCTCCAAAGGCTCCCAAACGCTGGGGACAAAGCCTGACCATCAGTGTCTGTTTGCTGAGCTGTCCCTTGAGGGGTCCTGGGTGAACAGGGCTGTCAGTGACTGACACACACTCATTATCACATCTGGAGACGGATGATCCTCATGACGCCAAGACCCCAAGGACTAAATACAAACCCAAGGAAGCAATTACCCGAGTATCGATTATGGATTAGGCTAACAACATTGCTAATTACATCAAAAGATATGTACCCACTGCACCAGCCTGTTAATGGCTTGCATGAGGTATTAAGGCTGCTAATTGGGAAAAACAGCAGGTTTATCACCAGTGTAATGACAGGGTCCCTGGAGAAACAAGATGGCCAAGACGTGTAGCCTTCCTTTCCATGACCCCGGCTTTCCAAGGATATCCCCCCTGCGATGGAGGCCTTGAGGACCATGTCCACCACCCAAGATCAGAGTGAGTGCCCTGGTCAGCCAGTGAGTGGTGAAGTGTGACACGGGGTCTCCCTTGCAAGGGTGGTGGCTCACGAAGGCCAGGGACTGGGCCCCTTCCTCCAGGACAGGAACGTGGGGGAAGCCTTGGGTCCCTCTACCAAAAGGATTATCGCATGCTTCTCTCTCTGCCACGACCACTTCTCTCCCATCCCCGCCACCACCTGCCACTTGCCTTACTTGCCTTACTGCTTAGGGTCACTCCTGGAAACCTCCCTATGTTCCGCTGATTGGGTGAGTCCCTCTCCTGCTTCTCAGAGGGCCAGTCCCTCCTGGGATAGAAGGTTGAATCCACCTTCCTCTCTCCAGACCATCAGCTCAGTAAACAGTGACTAAAAGACCTGATTAGGTAAGAGTTACTGGACCAACCATATGTAGTTCTAATTCTTTATGTGTTTAGCTTTTTTCACAAGTTCTGAGCATTCTATATACTTTCAATATTATAGGGGTCATATTCTGAATAAGATATTTCCTTATTTTATTTTCTTTTAAATTATTGCATTTTATTTACTCAGGAAATACATGAATACATTTTTCATTAAAAACCCAGACCTTATAGTCAATCTCCCAAGGCAACAGAAATAAAAGCAAAAATGAACAAATGGGACAATTAAATTTATAAGCTTTTACACAGCAAAGGTAACCATAAACAAAACAAAAACAACCTATGGACTGAAAGAAAATATTTGCAAACAATGCAGCTGACAAGGGCTTATTTCCAAAATATACATCAGCTCAACAACCACCAAAAAATAAACCAAATAAACCAACCAAAAAGTGGGCAGAGCTGGGGAAGATGTAGCTGCCTCTTCCCCGAGCCACCCCTTTGCCTCCGGACTTCTCTGGGGCCAGCAGCCACCGGAGAAGAGGCCCGGGGTCGCGGGCTCAGCCGACTACCATGGGCTGTGTGTCAAACCAGCAGTTTGCAGGTGGCTGCGCCAAAGCGCCGGAGGAGACGCCGGAGGACGCGGCCCGCGCGGCGGAGGAGCCACAGCTGCTGCACGGTGCCGGCATCTGTAAGTGGTTCAACGTGCACAGGGGGTTCGGCTTCCTGTCCATGACCGCTCGCGCAGGGGTCGCGTTCGACGCCCCCCCCCCGCCCCCCGCCCATGGATGTCTTTGTGCACCAGAGTAAGCTGTACATGGAGGGCTTCCGGAGCCTGAAGGAGGGTGAGGCCGTGGAGTTCACCTTTAAGAAGTCCGCCAAGGGCCTGGAATCTATCCGAGTCACTGGGCCTGGTGGGATGTTCTGTATTGGGAGTGAAAGGAGGCCCAAAAGGAAGAATATGCAGAAACACAGATCAAAGGGAGACAGATGCTACAACTGTGGAGGTCTAGATCATCATGTCAAGGAATGCAAACTGCCACCCCAGCCCAAGAAGTGCCACTTCTGCCAGGGCATCAACCACGTGGTAGCCTCGTGCCCACTGAAGGCCCAGCAAACTGCCAGCCCCCAGGGAAAGCCAGCCTACTTTCCAGAGGAGGAAGAAGAGATCCATAGCTCTGCCATGCTCCCAGAGGCCCACAATCGAGCCACAGTGGGTGGGGGCTATCTTTTTGTGATCAGAAAATTTTGAGGAGTAGGCATCAATCGGCAGAGTGGAGAAAGTGAGGACAGGGTGGGTAGGCAGCAGCTGGCTCTGCCATATATCTGAGGCTGGAGTCCACAGCATCACCCCTTCTTCCCTCTTGGTGGGAGGAAGGGTGAGGCAAAGAAACTCCAATCAGCCCTATCCAAATGCACATGAGGGCTTTGGGGGTTACCCCTCCCTGCATGCTTTATCTGAGTCTCCAACCCCAGAATCTCCAGCTTTTGAAAGTGGCCTGGGTAAGGAAGTTGTTTGACTCTTAAAGAAGAATGTGGAATAATATTTCCCATATCAGAGTGTAAAGATTAAGAAGAAAAGAGATTGATGGACCCAACCCACAAGCCACTACATTCCGTGGGAGGAAACATCTCAGGGGGGTGGCAGGGTTTTCCTCATTTTCTCTCCTCATAGCCCCCTCCTGGGACAGAATGCTGAGAAATGTCTCAAGTAGTGGGTTGTGATGACAGGCAAAAGGGGTGATCGAGGGAACAGCTGCAGACCTCCGCTTCTAAGCTCATTCTCACCCCATCCTGGGCCAACACAATTTTATTTATTTGCTGCCTTTGGTGACTGTACCTTGGGTCCCTCTTTCTCCAGGATGTCAACTGCACTAGCTGTGTGCAAATGACGTATCTTGTGCATTTTAACTTTTTTTTTCTATAAATATTCTGGTTTTGTATTTTGTGTATTTTAATCTAAGGCCCTCATTCCTGCGCTGTGTTCTCAGGTTCATAAGTAATCTCAGGGATAAGCAGGCAGCAGCTCTGGGTCTGCATGGCAGGAATGCTTTTTGTTGCTGCAGCACCAGAAAGAACAACTATTTGGAGTGTATAGCCTATTGAATTACCTTATTTTTGCCAATTAGAGGTGGCTCTTCTGCCATAGTGTCCTCTTGAAATCCCTGCATCTTCATCAGCATTCCATGAGAGACTAGGTTTTAACTGGGTTGCCCTGTGACTTGGGTCTCCTTTCTACTGAAAGATTTGAAATTGGTCTGAACAGGAAAACGTGGTGCAGAGAGGTTAGGAGAGGCTGGGTCAGGTAAGAAGTGCAGGGAGGGGAAGCCAAGATTAGTCAACATGTGTGATAAAGGATTCCTGTTCCATATCTATAATCCCAGGGCACAGGACTCGCTTTATATACCAGATGCATCCTTCACCTGACTGGGCTAGGCTGACCATGCACAACAGGGTGTAAGTGTGTGGTGGTTTTTTTTAAATTATTATTTATTTATTTATTTATTTTTTACTTTATTTTACTTTACAATACCATATTGGTTTTGCAATACATTGACATGAATCCATCACGGGTGTATATGAGCTCCCAATCCTGAATCCCCCTCCCACATCCCACCCCATATCCTCTCTCTGGATCATCCCCGTGCACCAGCCCCAAGCATCCTGTATCCTGTATCGAACATAGGCTGGTGCTTCGTTCTTACATGATAGTATACATGTTTCAATGCCATTCTCCCAAATCATCCCACCCTCTCCCTCTCCCACAGAGTCCAAAAGTCCGTTCTATACAACTGTGTCTCTTTTGCTGTCTCGCATTCAGGGTCATCATTGCCATCTTTCTAAATTCCATATATATGTGTCGGTATACTGTATTGGTGTTTTTCTTTCTGGCTTACTTCACTCTGTATAATAGGTTCCAGTTTCATCCATCTCATTAGAGCAGATTCAAATGAATTCTTTTTGATGCTGAGTAATACTCCATTGTGTATATGTACCACAGCTTTCTTATCCATTCATCTGCTGATGGACATCTAGGTTGTTTCCATGTCCTGGCTATTATAAACAGTGCTGCAATGAACATTATTCCATTGATCTATATTTCTGTCTTTGTGCCAGTACCATACTGTCTTGATGACTGTGGCTTTGTAGTAGAGCTTGAAGCCAGGCAGGTTGATTCCTCCAGTTCCATTCTTCTTTCTCAAGATTGCTTTGGCTATTTGAGGTTTTTTTGTATTTCCATACAAATCTTGAAATTATTTGTTCTAGTTCTGTGAAAAATACCGCTGGTAGCTTGATAGGGATTGCATTGAATCTATAGATTGCTTTGGGTAGTATACTCATTTTCACTATATTGATTCTTCCAATCCATGAACATGGTATATTTCTCCATCTATTAGTGTCCTCTTTGATTTCTTTCATCAGTGTTTTATAGTTTTCCATATATAGGTCTTTAGTTTCTTTAGGTAGATATATTCCTAAGTATTTTATTCTTTTCGTTGCAATGGTGAATGGAATTGTTTCCTTAATTTCTTTTTCTACTTTTTCATTATTAGTGTATAGGAATGCAAGGGATTTCTGTGTGTTGATTTTATATTAGAGCTAATCAACAAATATAGTAAAGTTGCAGGAAGTGTGTGTTTTTATAAGAAATGGAAGTTGGTAAGGAGAGGTTTTTAAGAACAATGCCTCTGTACCCATCTTGAGCTGCCCAGGGATGGATATGTGAAGCACGGACAAGATCTTTAACGATTCTGGGGTTTTCCTCCTTGGCTTCCAGAGGGACCATCAGCAATGGCTTCTTTGTGGTTCCCAGAGCCTGGGTCCTGACCTGCTGAAGCAGTGATTAGTATCATGGCAGCTAAAGGAGAAAGTGGAGGGAGGGGTTCATTTACATGCTGTGAGATCACTGCCGACCTACCTCACTGTGTTGTCCCGGGGCAAATGCAATAGAATGCATTGGGTGATGTGTGTCTGATCCTTGTCTCCCGCAGCTGCTGGCCCCTCTCGTTATTATATTTGTCTGGGCTTTGTAAGACTTCACAAGTAGCTGATTTGGTGACTTCTAGGTGGCCTACTTTGTGTAAATATAATGCGTTGGTCTTCTCCATGTTCTTTTGGGGTTTTATTGTTTACAACTTCTTTTTATATTGAGAAAAATAGCCAAAGTATCTTTGACAAAATGTTCTGCACCAAGCAAAAAGATCTGAAACATAAGCTTGGGGGCCGCACTTCTTGAAGCGGGGTCATCTTCAACCACACTTTCTTTTGTGTTCCTCTTCCTTTATTTCCTATTTCAAACAAGATCTATCCTAAAAACTAGATTTCTACCCCCTCCTCTTTCCACCTTTGTGCCTCCCCAAATAGACCATATACCTATATGTTTAATTTGCAGGGTATGTGCAATTAAATGATTTGTGCAAAAAACCTGAAGAAGCTAAGATCTCTCCATCTCTTGTTCCCAGTCTTGAGTCATGTCCATTCCTTGATTTGATTCATGCTAGGACTGCTATATTTGGATGGATTAAGACCAACTTTAATTTCTAACCCAAGGGTGAAAGTGAAGTCGCTCAGTTGTGTCTGACTCTTTGCGACTCCATGGACTGTAGCCTACCAGGCTCCTCTGTACATGGGATTTTCCAGGCAATGGTACTGGCGTGGATTGCCATTTCCTTCTCCAGGGAATCTTCCCGACCCAGGGATCAAACCCGGGTCTCCTGCATTGTAGACAGACGCTTTACCATCTGAGCCACCAGGGAAGTCCAAAGATAGAGAGGAGCAATGAGGAGGGCTTTCTATGTAGAAGACGGGCTGGGAGACCGCGAAAGGAAAGATGAATGTATATCCAAGTCACTCAGGAACGATTATGCACGTGCAAGAAACTTATGTCAAAGTAGCCACAAGACTATGTAATAGCAAATACGTGAATATGACTCCATGTTTACTGCTAGAAACCAAAACTTTGTATGAAATCTTGAATTTATAGGGAGGGAGGGTAGAAAAGCATGTATCCATCTGTTCTTTCCCTCATCCCTTCTTATTCCTGAACTGCAGGAAACAGCCCCCTGGGCCTTGGCGACCCCATCTGGGCAGTGTTTATTTGATGGCTGATTTCGCTGTGCCAGGTACTTCCTTTCCCATTTGCTATCATTTTGTAACATATTTGCTGACCCTTTTCCCTTCCCTTTCTTTTCCTTGGGAATATAGAATGAATAAAAACTTATTGGTACTGAAACTGTAAAACAAACAAAAAAAAAGTGGACAGAAGACCTAAATAAATATTTCTCCAAAAAAGACATACAGATGGCCAATAGGCATATGAAAAGATCCTCAATGTCACAAATTATTAGAGAAAAGCAAATCACAACTACAATGAGGTGCCACCTCACACTAGTCAGAATGACCATCATTAAAAAGTCTACAAATAACAAAGGCTGGAGAGGGTGTGGAGAAAGGGAATCTTCCTACACTGATGGTGGGAATATAAGTTGGTATAGCCACTATAAGAAATAGTAAGAAGGTTCCTCATAAAACTAAAGATAGGATTAACATAGGAAGAGCAATCCCACTCCTGGGCATGTATCTGAACAAAACTATAATTTGAAAAGATGTATGCCCTCCTGTTTTCATAGCAGCACTCTTCACAGTAGTCAAGACATGGACACAACCTAAATGTTCATTGACAGATGAATGGATAAAGAAGATGTGATACATATATACAATGGAATACCACTCAACCATCAAACAGAATGAAATAATGCCACTTGCAGCAACATGGATGGATCTAGAGGTTATCATACTAAGTACTGTAAGTCAGAAAGAGAAAGACTAATTTCATATGATATCACTTAAATGTGGAATTTACAATATGACATAAATGAACTTATGAAGCATAAACAGAAACAGACTCACAGACATGTAAACAAACTTACCAAAGAGGAAAAAGGGTGGTGAAGAGATATATTAGGAGTTTGGGATTAGCAGATACAAACCACTATATCTAAAATAAACAACAGGGCTTCCCTGGCGGCTCAATGAAAAAGAATCCACCTGTCAATGCAGGAAACACGGATTCAATCCCTGGTCCAGGAAGATCCCACATGCAGTAGAGCAACTAAGCCTGTGCACCACAACTATCTAACCTGTTCTCAAGAGCCCAGGAACCACAACTACTGAAGCTCACACACCTGGAGTCTGTGCTCCACAATAAGAGAAGACACGGCAAAGAGAAGCCCGCACACCACAGTGAAGAGTAGCCACTGCTTGCCGCAACTGGAAAAAAGCCCCTGCAGAAAGGGAGACCCAGCACAGCCATCGAGTACGTAAATAAATAAAAATCAATTCAGTATCCTGTAATAAACCATAATGGAAAATAACATGGAAAACAATATCTATATTAGGCTTCCCTGGAGGCGCTAGTGGAACACACCTACCAATGCAGGAGACATGAGACACGAGTTGGATCCCTGGGTCAGGAAGATCCTCTGGAGGAGGAAATGGCAACCCACTCCACTATTCTTGCCTGGAGAATCCCATGGACAGAGATGCCTGGTGGGTTACAGTCCCTGGGGTCACAAAAAGTTGGACACGACTGAGCGTGCGTGTGCGCACACACACACACACACACACACGAACCTGAATCAGTTATATACATCTGAATCACCTTGTATTAGTAGTTTCACCAGAAACTAAAGAAAGTGAAGTGAAAGTTGCCTAGTCGTGTCTGACTCTTTGCGACCCCATGGACTATATAGTCCATGGAACTCTCCAGGCCGGAACACTGGAGTGGGTAGCCTTTCCATTCTCCAGGGAATCCTTCCAATCCAGGGATTGAACCCAGATCTCCCGCATGGCAGGCAGATTCTTTACCAGCTGAGCCACAAGGGAAACCCAAGAATACTGGAGTGGGTAGCCTATCCCTTCTCCAGCGGATCTTCCCAACCCAAGAATCAGGACGGGGTCTCCTGCATTGCAGGCAAATTCTTTACCAACTGAGCTATCAGGGAAGCCCTGATATTAATAGTTTCATCAGAAACTAAAACAACATTGTAAATCAATTATACTTCAATAAGATTAAGTTACAAAACCAATCCAGGAACTTGTACTGATTTACAAAACAAAAAACCACTCCTGAAAAAAAACAAAGCTCAGACCTTCTAGATAAAGTTATATCTCCTCTTTGCTGCTGTCTATTAATACAACCCCAGAGGGGGCACAGTTGTAAGCTGGTGTGGATACGTGTAGGCTATTTGTGTGTCTATGCACATACATTTGTTCCTAGAGAAATAATGTTTTGCATGCTGGTGTGTGTGTACCCAGCTAAATGACTTTTTGTCTCACCTACAAAACCAGAGTATGGCAAAAATGAATGGGGGACAATCTATCCTGTCATAGATGGTTTTCTTGACCATTCTGATAAAGAATGAGAAATGAAAGCACTGGACTGTCAATAAAAATAACGTGGACAGTGACTTATGTTGCAGTGAACTACTACACAATGACACAGGTACCATTTTCCCTTCCTGGGACATGCATTGGGATATTGAGGACACCAGGGGCCCTGGGATCAAGGACCCTGACTGTCCCTCCCACCTCCTTCACCACTGTGGCTCAGCCTATTGTAGGCCAGGACCCAAGTCTTACTCTTCCCTGTAGTGATACCTACACAGGCCTGGTGTACCCGGTAGATGCCCACTGAATGCCCATCAAAGGCATGGAATAAATCCAAGGAGAGCCATGGTAGGAAAAGCAGCCTCCAGCCAGTGGCTCCAGCTGGGACCCCGGTGCACCCGAACAAGGACATCTGATAATACAGAGTCTGTCTGTAAAGGTGGGGGAGGGCAGAGAGCAGTGACGTCTTGAGGTATGAAGGGACAAGGGCAGGGTGTGGTCGCTGCCCTGGAGACAGGGTTTGACAGAAGCCAGGCATTTGGTAGAGGATGTGGCCACCCAGTGCAACCTGGCAGTGGAGGAACAGAGAGAAGAAATGCTCCAGGTCACTTTTTGCGACTTGTCGGTGCCTCCTGATGTCTGAGCCCAGCAGGAGCCAGAGGCCAGAGAGCCTGCCGCCAGACAGGGCTACGTGGATAGCATTAGGCCTGCCACCTCCTTGGAGCCATTCGTTGGTGTGAGAGGGGAGGAGAAGGCAGCCTCAGGAGCATGCCCTTCAGGGCTTCCACCTGCGGCCCGAGCCTGAGTGACATCAGAACCTCAGGAGTTCCCTACCTGCCCACCAGCCCCACCACACTCCAGCAGCAGTGGGGGATGGACTGCACACCTGGGCTCTTGGGGGGAAAACAGAAGCATACTCCTGTTCCTTTGCAGGTGGTGACATCAGGCGGTGACATCAGTCGGTGACATCACCAGGCTTGTCCTGCACATAGAGGGCGTCAGAAGTTCAAATACCTCATCAGGGAGGTGGGGGGAGGGATGGCGTCAGCCGTAAGGGCTGTGCCAGGAATGCTTCTGCTGGTTTTTGAAGGAGCCCCGCTTGTGCAGCTGTCCGGGGTTGTGACCCCAGCTCTGAGCAGGAAAGGTCTGTTCACAGCTGGGCTGCTTCTGAGCATGTGTGACCGGTGCTGCGGGGTGGGTGTCTGGCCCCGGCCTGTGGGATTGTGTGAAACTGCAGGTAAATGGCATCCAGGTCTCCATAGGAGCATCCTTTCAGCAGAAAGGCTTCCCCCTGCCCCTTTTTTAGAGTCCTATTTGGGCTGGAGGTCAGTGCCTACCTGTCTTCTGCAGCTCAGGTGCCTCCCCTCCATCGGCAGCCCATTCTCCTCCTCTGCTGCCGCAGCCTCTCCCCACCTCTCACATAGGCGTCTCCAGAAGAAGAGTCCAGACCCACTCAGAAGCTGCCTCAGAATACAGCTCAGAGCAAGTGTAAGGGAGGGAAGGGGACAGCCAGCTGCACCCAGCGAGCTTGAAGTATGCTGTGTGCCCTTCCACGTCCCCTTGAGAACTGCAGGGCTGAGGTCTGGGAAGTTGGGTGTGTGGCTTCACAGCCCCCGGCACCAGGCCAGTCTTCGCACCTCACGTCCTTGCACACCTGGGCCTTCACTGTCTCCTGCTCACCAGCCACCCACAGCACCCTGCTGTCCAGAGAAGTTCAGCCCCACGGCCCCACCTCCCCCCAGCAATCCACAGCTTCCCCGGCTTTCCCAGGGCCCCTCCTGAGCCGTCACCTTGGCCCTCGCTTCCCTTTGCCTCAGGGATCTCACCAGTCACCTCTATGCTTCCTGTAGGGAGAGGCCAGGCCACTGTCCAGGGCGGCACTGCTCCCTGGGAGGTTCCCATGTCAGGGCCACAGGGAATGACCGTGGAGGGCACCCAGCCCTGCACTCAGGCCCGGAGAGCCCTGCCCGGAGCGTGGGTTCTGAGCAGAAACCCGAGAGACCGAAGGGAACAGACCCCAAAGAGCGGATCAGGCGCCTGGAAGGAAGGAAGCTGGCAAGGCTCCAGCAGGACAACCTTCTGCTGCTTCTCCCTCCTGGAAAAGGCGAGCCCTGACGGGAAAGAAAGGGCACAGCAGGGATGAGGCCTCAGCCGGGGTCTGCCGGCCTGTGCTCTGCCGAGACCGCAGGAGCCTGCGTCCCACCCGGTTTGCAGCCTCCAGGCCTTCTGTGTCCTACTGCCTTCCTCCGAGGTAGCTGGCCCACCAAGAGGAGGAACCACGCAGCCACCAGCTGTCACCCCAGCGAGGATCCCACCCTGGCTACTAGCCACCCCACTCCTCAGCATCCCCAGGGACAGGTTCTGAGCTCTCTCCCAACTCCGCCCACCCTCCAACAGCCCCAGGATGACCGCCCCTGGGGTTGGCAGTTCACGGGAGTGCGTCCTGTGGGTCAGTGGCCCACGAAGTCCTTTTGTCACGTGCACTGGGAAAGGCCGCACCCCCCCCCCTCCACTCACTGCCAATCTTGCTTCTGAATTTTTAATGCAGGTTCACAAGCATCCCCAGGGACAGGTTCTGAGCTCTCTCCCAACTCCGCCCACCCTCCAACAGCCCCAGGATGACCGCCCCTGGGGTCGGCAGTTCACGGGAGTGCGTCCTGTGGGTCAGTGGCCCACGAAGTCCTTTTGTCACGTGCACTGGGAAAGGCCGCACCGCCCCCCCTCCACTCACTGCCAATCTTGCTTCTGAATTTTTAATGCAGGTTCATCAGATAAAAGGCTCTGTGAGATTCTGTAGCAAATAAACATGCAACATTTCCTACATCCATCTGATCATGAAGTCCTTTCTCATCTAACACATTTTGAGAAGAGGTAACTAAAGTACAGGGCTGATCACTTCTTCCTTCCATACTCGAGGGTCTCCTAGGACCTGTCCTTTCAGTCACAGATAGGCACCCTGTTGGCCTTCATCATTCCTGCTTGCCTCCAGGACACGGGTCCTTTGCTTCACCTGCACTCTGGGCCACCCCGAACCTGGCCCTGATCTCTCAGCCTGGGCTCATCTCCCTCTGCACACTCCACACAGCCTGGTTCTCACACACTCTCTATACACAGCACATGTTGTAGGCCTCCTCGCCCTCTTCCAGCGCTTCTTCAGCCCAGACTGCCCTCTCCCATCTCTTCTTCAATCTCTTCAATTGTAACTCATCATCAAAGTCTCAAATGCTGCCCCTTCCAAGGAGCCTTTCCTGATTTCTGTTAGGATGACTTACTCCAGATGGGTACTGTTTCTTGATTCTTCCCTTCCTGTTTCAGCCAAATGCTCTCCATCTCCTGCAGAGAGCAATCCTTGTGGGAGAGCACCAGATCTGATATGGCTCCGTGTCCCTCCCCAACTCCATCTACCAGAACCTTGCACAAGACTGTTCCAATAATACTATGAAAGTGAAAGTGAAACTGTTGGTCGCTCACTTGCATCCAACTCTTTGCGACCCCATGGACTGTAGCCCACCAGGTTCCTCTGTCCATGGAATCCTCCAGGCAAGAATACTGGAGTGGTTTGCCATTCTCTTCTCCAGGGGATCTTCCTGACCCAGGGATCGAACCTGGGGCTCCCACATTGCAGGAAGATACTTTACCGTCTGAGCCACTATAATTTTGCCAATAAAATTATACCAAGCAATAATACACCAATAGTAATATACCAAGCAATAAGTAGATATTATTGGAATCACTTCTCCCACCTCTCCACTTCATCCCTGGGAAGAGCAAAAGGCCAAGGTGTTCCTTTCATGGGCGCTCTGGGATTATAGCATCACGTACAAGCCATTAGAAGTCGTATATAGAAGAATAACACATCTTACTGACTAAGACTGAGGTGCGGTCTCCTTTGAAGCATGCATGTAGTGAAGTACGGAGTCAGCCCCAAGATGAGCCATCATCTAAGGCACCCCTGAGGCTGTACCAGGATCAGCAGAGGCCTGGGACCTTGAGGACCAGCACAGCGTGCTCTGTCCATGCAGGTAGGTGTGGGGAGGAAGGGTTGGGGAGATGAGGAAGAAATGAGGCAAATAGGAATAGGAAGGAAGTAAAAGACAATAAAGAAGCCCAAAGAGGGGAGAGGAAGGGTCGCCAAGGAATCCTGGTGTGTCCTCTGTTTTTTTTTTATTTAGTCTTGGCTGTGCTGGGTCTTTGCTGCTGTGCAGACTTTTCTCTAGTTGCAGAGAGCGGGGGCCACCCTCTAGCTGCTTCTCATTGCAGTGGCTTCTCTTGTTGTGGAGCACAGGCTCTAGGGCACTCAGGCTCCAGCAGTTGCAGCTCCCAGGATCTAGCGCACAGGCTCAACACTTGTGGCACACGGGCTTAGTTGCTCTGTGGCATGTGGAATCTTACCAGATCAGGGATGGAACCCAGGTCTCCTGCATTTACCAGATCAGGGGGGGAACCCAGGTCTCCTGCATTTACCAGCTCAGGGGTTGAACCCAGGTCTCCTCAGTCTCTGCCACTGAGTCACCAGAGAGGCCCTGTCCTCTGGTCTTGGAGACATTTGGGGGACATTCAGGAGAGTGCTGGAGCAATATAGCACATCCTGCCTCGCGTCTCTCTGCTGGTGCTGCTCTGGGAAAGCTTAGCGGGGTAACGTGTGCCACCTTGAGAAGGACAGTGGTGCAGGGCCAGGTCCCTGGAGAGAGTGGTGAGGACAAGCTGGGCTAGTGCCAAAAGTGGGCTGGCATGGGTCACCTGGGTGCACGTGCCATCTGCAGGGGACTGAGAAGTGATGGAGGGGAGGGCAGGGGAGAAGGCTCTGCCTCCACCCCCTCCCTACTGGGGCCTCAGGCCCCACTGGTCCTCCCAGCAGGGCTGTGTGCACAGACCCTTCCCTTTCCTGGGTGCACCTTTCTGAAAATGAACTTCTGAGCCCAGAGGTCATCCCAGGCCCTGCTCCTCAGCCTGTGTCCTTGAAGCGGCCATATCCTATGACCTCTCGGTCATATGACAGGCTCCTTGACGTGCAATCCCATCTTAGGTATCTTGGTTCTCTCTCCCCTCCCCTTAAACACACCCATATAAGTTGTCCCTAAACCTGAAGGGATGCCAGTGCTCAGCAAGGAATGAATAAAGCAAATGAAATCAGGCCACTGGGCTCAGCACTCTCTGGGTCTTAACTGTGATAATACTCCGACCATGGGAAACTGTCATCAAATATTTGCACTGGCATCTCCACTTTAGGTCATCTGTCATTAGAACCGGAGTTGGACAGGAACCCAAGGCCCTCCTCACTCAATTTGAAGAAACCGCAGGGCTCCGTTTACCCCCTCTGCTGGGGGTGTGGGGGTGGCGGGTGTGGGGTGTGTGTGTGCGTGTGTGTGAAAATCTTGCTTGTTTCAGAGGCTTTGGAGAACAATGCCCGTCCCTGTGAATGCGTGCTGAGAGCTGCCAGAAACTGTCATGGTCCCATTAGGCATATGGGGATTCTGACCGGAAGTCCCACTCGGGAAAGGCAGCTGTTCCCGTTCGCAGGTGGAGCATCCGCCTGACGTCACCGGAGCTGGAGGCAGACAGGCCCCTGGGCAGCCGGGGACGAGGGCGGTGGCCTTCCAACACAGCCACCTGCCACTGCCTGACAGATTGACGCAAGGAAGGTGAAAACGGCCTGTTCCTGGCCTTCTCCGACCAGAGGAGGATTGAGAAATGTGTCTGGCATCCGTGCCGCAGGAGAATACATAAGCAGCCAACTCGCTTACTGGAAAAGAAATGAGCTCATCCGCCAAGCCAGCCTGAATCTTAATGGGAACACCATGCGGTGGGGTGGGAGGGCTGGAAGGGGGTTTTGTCTCAGCCTGGGGTCGGAGCGCGGAGTACTTTCCACCTCAGGCGCTGCCCCGGGAGCAGGAGAGTCCCTTGGAAAGCAGTGAGGATGCTGAACACAATAGTCTTGAAGCCAAGAGCCAAAGTGGAGGAGAGAAATGCACCCAAGAAAAAGGAGGCTTAAAATGAGAGTGGTCGGCAGGAACCCAGACTGCTGAACTGGCCCCTCTGCCACATTTTCAGATGGAAAAGAACCAGGAAAGGTCTGATGACAATGAAGCCCACCATTGTGCATTGTGGAGAAGGCCTATCACTCTTTCCCCCTCTTTATGCCAATAATATACATTAATCAAAAATAAATAAGCAGGGGGTTGGGGAGGGAAGGACTGGGAGTTTGGGGTTAAAGGATACGAAGTTAGAATGGATAAGCAACAAGGTCCCGCTGTATAGTACAGGGAACTATATAATAATACCCTGTAATAAACTATAATGGAAAAGAATATGAACAAGAATATATATATATATAACTGAATCACTTTGCTGTACAGCAGAAATTAGCACAACCTTGTAAATCAATTATACTTGATTTTTTAAAAACCTCAAATAAATTAAATTTTTAAAAATTAAATATCAAGTGAAATAAATTTTTAAAAATCTCAAGTAAATAAATAAGCAAAAAGAAGGGATGAAAACCCCTCATCGTCCCACATGCAGATATGGAGAGTGTATGACACACTGAACCCACTCAGATCTCTGACGAGCTCCTGGGTCGTGAGAAGGCTGCTGGTCCAGGGATGACACTTTGATAGCAAGGCCCTGCCAGACGTTTAAAAATATACATGTATATACATTTTTGTTCTAAGAAGTTTCCATAGAGTACATACTATTTTGTAACATGACTCAATTAATAACATATCTTGACTCCTATTCCATATCAAGAATATACTTCAATAATAAATTTTATCTGCTATACAGAAGTCCATTGTATATAAGTTCTAGAATCTATTTAACCAGTCTTCTTATTGTTGGACACATGGGTTGTGTTCAACTTTTTTTCTATTATAAATAGCATTTGCACAGATGAGTCTTGTTACTAAAACTTAACCATACATCCTAAATTTCAGTAAGTTAAAGACATGCATACTTTGGGGACCTTCCATAAAGACCTCCAAAAAAAGCTTACCACAAGCACAACCACCAGCAGTATACCAGTCACTCCCATTTAAAACAATTCTCCAGTGAAGTAAAAGCAAGTGATAGCCTCAGGTTCCTGTCTCAGCTTTTGCTACATCAGAAAAGTCATACAATTTCTTAATGGGAAAGCCCAGGTGCTCACTCCCTCATTCATTACACATTTCCCCACCACTTGCTGTGCAGTGAGGCACTAGACAGTCACCACCCAGAAAAGGACACAGACGCCATAAAACTGGTCTGTTTTCCCAAATGTTCTCCCAATACTTCAAGAAATTTACTTTTTTTGGAAGGGTCTGCTGAGACACTCTATCTGTCGCCTTAGATTTGCCGATAAGGCACTTGAAGCCAAGTGGTGTGGTGACCTGCCCAGTCTCAGATCTCTAGGAAACCAGTCCGGGGCTGGCCCTTCATCCTTTTCTACGCCCACCCAAGCTAGTTAGTGCCCCTCCCCCAAAAAAGTGCATCATAGTCTTCTCCTGGCTCCCTCATGGAGATGCTCTTCTCCTCTGTTTCCTACACACTTGGTGAGTACCTGTTACTGAGGTACCAAACTGTGCTGGGGGTGTTATGGAGGAGGGTGTGTGAGGGGAGAGGAGGCTGGCAGGGAGAGAGCTGAAGCAACCCGAGCCATGTCCATCATGGGGACACACTCCTGGGGACCGGCTGTGCATGGTGCTGGTCCCGAGCCCTCAGGACCCAAGATGCACTTGGCATGAATGGCCCAAGTCAGCCTGGGGTGCTGTACCAGCCTGTACTTGTTCCCCTGTCCTTATTGCCCTCAGAGCTGGGGGTGGGGGTGGGGCAACTCCTGCTGAGCTCTCCCCTGACGGTGAGAAGGAGGAGAAACTGTGCTGCCAGGGCAGGCGGCAAGCCACTCAGAGATCATAAAACCAGGCCTGGACTAGGATAGAAACAGAGGGACACCCAGGAGTGGTCAGCTGGAGAAATGCAGCTGAGGGCTGGTCAAGAGGACCTGTCCCTGACAAAGAGGGGAAGGAGAGCAAGGTGTCTATGGTGATGGGACATTTTCCTCTGGGTATTGCAGGACATACAGAAAGTTTGGGGGCAGAGGTTAAGAGAATTTAGGACACAGGTGAATCTGGAATGACTTTGGGATTGCCCAGTGGACACGTGTGGTAGAAATTTGGACAAGAGGCTTGGGAAAAGTTGATCACCGTGATGGTTAGTTTTAGTGTCAACTAGACTGAGAAAAGGGATGCCCAGAGAGCTGGTAAAACATTATTTCTGGGTATGTCTGTGAGGATACTTCCTGAAGAGATAGGCATTTGAGTTGGTGACCTGAATAAGGCAGAGGGCCCTCCCCAGTGTGAGTGGGCTTCACACCGAGCATCCAAATAGATCAAAAAGACAGAGAGAAGATAAATTCATTCTCTGCTTGGGCTGAGATGTCCATCTTCTCCTGCCCTAGCTCACTGGTGCTTCTTGTTTTCAGGCTTTCAGAATCAGATGGGAACTGGCACCACCAGCCCGCCGGATCCTCAGGTCTTCAGGCTGGAATTGAATTTCACCTCTGGTTTACCTGGTTCTTCAGCTTTCAGATGGCAGGTGGTGGGACTTCTCTGCCTCCATAACTCCATAAGCCAATTTCTTCAGTAAATCTGCTCTTATATATCCATCCACCAATATCCGATTGGTTCTGTCTCTCTGGAGAACCCTGGCTAGTAGAGTCACTTACCCTTCTGAGGTCCAGTGGGAACCCATGAGAAAGCTGGTCTAGGAGTCCTTGGACTCCTAGTGAAGCAGGTAGGGTGGGTGGACACAGCTCAGGGAAAGAGCATCACCAGAGCGAAGAGGGCTGAGCAGAAAGCCCTGACCCTCCGAGGGTTCCTGGACATTCACTGGGCAGGTGGAAAAGATGCAAAGAGGAGAAGTTGCAAAAGAAGGTCCAAGAAAGAATACAGAGGGAGGAGTTGAAGGAGGAACATTTCCTAAAAATGATCCATTAGGGCTGTAAGTGCAGCTTCCTGTTGACCCACAAAGCCACCTCCAAGAATCTGTCCTTCAAAACCACTTACACAAATGCTTGAAAATGCTTACAAAGATATTCATAGTTTTTGTAAGACAGAAAAAATTGGAGGCAACCCCAGTGCATATGGCAGCAGCTGGTATGCTGTAGCACTTCATAAGCCATTCATTTAATGAATGAATAAATTCAATTTCATTAATAGGACTACTGATCACCTAAATTATGGAAGATCAATTCCAAAGGCAACTCTGCTACCATGAAAACATTAAGTAGACTGACATTCAGGGGTGTTTATGGTGTCCTATAAAGTGAAAAAATCACCAGATGTTTCAGATAAACAAGGACTCCTTTCTGAAAATACATATGTGTATATTTGCATACATACACCTATGTATTATGGGCTTCCCAGGTGGACCTAGTGGTAAAGAACTCAACTATCAATACAGGAGTATATAAGAGACATGGGTTTGATCCCTGGGCCAGGAAGATTCCCTGGAGGAGGGTATGGCAACCCACTCCAGTATTCTTGCCTGGGAAATCCCATGGACAGGAGTGCCTGGTGGGCTACAGACCATGGGGTTGCAAAGATTCAGACATGACTGAAGTGACTTGGCATGCCCACACCTGTATATTATACATTATATAGTAACATTTATTTGCAAGGGATTTGTTTAGAAAGTGCTCTCAGGTGAAATTTTTAAGGGACTGAGGGAAGCAGGCAAGGACAGAGAAAGAAGCCAGGGAAGATCCTGGGCCCATCAAAAGCCTCACCCAATCCCCATGGGAGCTCTAGGGCATGAATGGAAGCACAGAGCTGCCCCACCTCAAAGAAAGGGGACCAGATTTTTGTTCCTGCATTATGCAGTCATTGATTTCCCAGGTGGGCAGTGGTAAAGAATCCACTTGCCAATGAAGGAGACGCAAGAGATACGTGTTGGATCCCTAGGTTGGGAAGATTCCCTGGAGGAGGAAATGGCAACCTACTCCAGTATTCTTGCCTGGAAAATTCTACGGACAGAGGAGCCTGGTGGGCTACAGTCCATGGGGTCGCAAAGAGTTGGACACAACTGAGCACACAGCACACACACATATTATGCAGTCATTGGTTGGGGGCTGGCTCCATGGGACATGCTTTGACCTCCCACACACTGCTGGGTGAAGCAGATCATTTATGCTAAGGGTGATTCTCCAGAAAAGGGTGCAACTCAACCATTAGCAGCTAGGATGGGTATATTGGTCAGATGAACAACATCTATGCAAGCACTAACAGTATCTAATATAGATGTGCAAATGTGTGTGTGTGTGCAGGTGTACAGAGAAAAATCTGGAAGAATATTCTCCAATGTATCAACAGCAGCTACCTCCAGAAATGGAGATGGGTGTTGGAGGAGGGCAATGAGAGAAGAAAATGTTATATTTCACTTAATATGCTTCTGTCTTAGGTGTATTTTCTTGCAAGCAGCATGCATTACATTATACATTATATAGTAACATTTATTTGCAAGGGATTTGTTTAGAAAGTGCTCTCAGGTGAAATTTTTAAGGGACTGAGGGAAGAAGGCAAGGACAGGGAAAGAAGTCAGGGAAGATCCTGGGCCCATCAAAAGCCTTACCCAATCCCCCCCCCAAAAAAAAACAAAAGAAGGTTGGCCAGCAGAGTTAAACGTTGCAGCTAGGCCAGGCTATCTAAAAATGGAGAAATGCCCTAGTGGGTTCATAAGAACCCTCTGACTGCAGAGTGCTTGGGGATCAGGAATGGGAACACAGCAGGGCCATGAAATAGGACTAGCAGTTTAG
Source organism: Cephalophus harveyi (assembly GCA_006410635.1). Taxonomy (NCBI): domain Eukaryota; kingdom Metazoa; phylum Chordata; class Mammalia; order Artiodactyla; family Bovidae; genus Cephalophus; species Cephalophus harveyi. Next base: position 635,160 of record SJYT01022377.1, read on the forward strand.
GAGAGGATGTTGGAGACCAGGGCAGTGGCCAAGAGCCACACCTCCAGGCCACGCAGGGACCCTCGGCCAGATCAGCCTTTCTGGGGCCGAGTCTCCCTGTCTCTCCTCACTCTCAGCACTCTCTCTGTAATGAATGATTCTTTTCTTTCTCTTGAAATGAATGAACAAATGGGAGTCCTCTTAAGAAACTGATGCCAAGGGCTGGGATGTTCCTTCCCAGAAGATAAATCATACATCTTGTCATGAGGGAGAACAGGAATTCGTCAGGAATTATGGTTCTTGGCCATCTGAGGTTCCTCTTAGAAACTAGAGTGCCAGGGCACCTGGCCCACTCAGAGGTGGTGAGTGGGGAGGAGGTAGTGTCCACTAGCCCCCTGGACAGCAGAGCCCTTGCAGCCGACCCCCTGCCACAGCCAAGCTTCACTTGGGCCCTCCAGCCCAGCAACATTCTGGTCTCCATCGAGGGGTGGGAGCCAGGCTGAGAGCCTGACCACTGAATAAGGGTCACAGACAACGCAGCAGGAAGTGGAACTCTGACTCAGCCAGTGTCTGCTGGCTCAAAGCAGGGGCCGTCACTCACTGGTGCCTATCTCAGGGAGTCTGGGCTGCCACCGACTGGGTGGCTTAAAGAATGAGCGAACACGTTCTTCCCATAGCTGTGGGGGCTGGGAGGCCACGATCTGGATACCAGCAGGGTCAGGTTCTGCTGAGGACACCCTTTCTGGGTTAGTCAGCCACCTTCTCGTTGTACCCTCACATGGCAGAGAAAGAAGAGAGGCCTAGCTCTTTTCTGCTTCTTATAAGGGCACTAATCCCATCATCAGGGTTCTACCCTCATGACCTAGTTATCGCCAAAGGCCCCAGATCTGAATACCATTGTATTGTGGTTAAAGTTGCAACATATGAATTTGGGGAGGTCATAAACATGCAGTCCATACCTACGGTGATGTTCCAAGACGGTAAATCTCCAGGGGAAGACAACCTTATGAAGGTGCCTCGTGAATTTAGAACAGCACTTAGCATGATGGTGCTGACACTTTAGCAGGTGGCTCTGGCAGGATCCGAAACCATGGAGAGTGCCAAAGAAGGTGTTCTGTTGGAGCAGATGAGCCTGTAAACGTGACTGGGCAAAGGAGTCACTTGCTAGGAAACACGGATGATCCCAGAGGGGACGGCCCAGCCCCTGCCTTAGCGCCTCAGAACCCCCCTGTGGAATGTTTCTGTACCATGGCGAGCCTGTTTGACAAGCATGAAGTCAAGAGAAAGGAGTGGAAATATTAATGATAGATGAATTGACATGATAAAGCAAGTAGGTAGGATAGGTTTAACACTTTAAAATCTCCATGTGCTAAGTTGCTTCAGTTCTGTCCAACTCTTTGCAACCCTATGGACGATAGCCCACAAGGCTCCTCTGTCCATGGGATTTTCCAGGCAAGAATACTGGAGTGGGTTGCAGTTCCTTCCTCTAGAAGATTTTTCCAACCCAGGGATAGAACCTGCGTCTCCTGCATTGGCAGGCAGGTTCTTTACCACTAGCACCACCTGGGAAGCAAAATCTCCATATGTAGAGCCAACTTTTTTCTCTGTTGTTAGAGATGATCACTGCTGCTGCTGCTAAGTTGCTTCAGTCGTGTCTGACTCTGTGCAACCCCATAGACAGTAGCCCACCAGGCTCCCCCATCCCTGGGATTCTCTAGGCAAGAATACTGGAGTGGGTTGCCATTTCTTTCTCCAATGCATGAAAGTGAAAAGTCAAAGTGAAGTTGCTCAGTCGTGTCCGACTCTTAGCGACCCCATGGACCGCAGCCTACCAGGCTCCTCCATCCATGGGATTTTCCAGGCAAGAGTACTGGAGTGGGGTGCCACTGCCTTCTCCAAGAGATGATCACAGGATTACACAAAATGATGCTTGGACATATGAGATATGTGGTTAGGGTGTTAGAGACAAGCCACTGTGGGTGACCATGGATTGCAGTTTAAAAATGATGGCGGTGGGTTACATAGACCAGTAATACCTTGACCAAATCATTTCAGAGTGGGATGTAGAGACCTGGAGTACAAACACAGGAGTAGCATGTGAAAGTAATTTTTACCCCAGATAGATTACAAAAATTATAGGGTAGTGGGGAAAAAAGTGCAGTGCAAGTCACTCAGTTGTGTCTGACTCTTTGCAACCCCATGGACGATACAGTCCATGGCATTCTCCAGGCCAGAATACTGGAGTGGGTAGCCTTTCCTTTCTCCAGGGGATCTTCCCAATCCAGGGGTTGAACCCAGGTCTCCCACATGGCAGGTGGACTCTTTAGCAGCTGAGCCACAAGGGAAGCCCAATGGAAAAACAGGAAGAGACTTTATCTTCAGCAAAAGTAAGACACAGTAATGATCTATGGATTGAAAATTTCTGTTGTCTAGTTGCTCAGTCATGTTCTTCACCATCTCCTGGAGCTTGCTCAAACTCATGTCCATTGAGTCAGTGATGCCATCCAACCATCTCATCCTCTGTTGTCCCCTTCTCCTCCTGCCTTCAATCTTTCCCAACATCAGGGTCTTTTCTAAGGAGTCAATTCTTCACATCAGGTGGTCAAAGTACTGGAGCTTCAGCATCAGTTCTTCCAATGAATATTCAGGGTTAATTTCCTTTAGGATCAACTGGTGTGATCTCCTTGCAGTCCACAGGACTCTCAAAGAGTCTTCTCCAACACCACAGTTTGAAAGCATCAATTCTTCAGTGCTCAATCTTCTTTATGGTCCAACTCTCACAGCCATACATGAATACTGGAAAAACCATAGCTTTGATTAGATGGACCTTTGTCTCTGCTTTTTAATATGCTGTCTAGGTTCGTCATAGCTTTTCTTCCAAGGAGCAAGTGTCTCTTAATTTCATGGCTGCAGTCACCATCTGCAGGGATTTTGGAGCCCAAGAAAATAAAGTCTGTCACTGTTTCCATTGTTTTCCCATCTATTTGCCATGAAGTGATGGGACTGAATGCTGTGATCTTAGTTTTTTGAATGTTGAGTTTTAAGCCAACTTTTTCACTCTCCTCTTTCACCTTCACCAAGAGGCTCTTTAGTCCCTATTCACTTTCTGCCATAAGGGTGGTGTCATCTGCATATCTGAGGTTATTGATATTTCTCCTTGCAATCTTGATTCCAGCTTGTGCTTCATCCAGCCTGGCATTTCATATGATGTACTTTGCATGTAAGTTAAATAACCAGGGTGACAATATACAGCCTTGATGTACTCTTCCCCAGTTTTGAACCAGTTTGTTGTTTCATGTCTGGTTCTGTTGCTTCTTGACCTGTATACAGATTTCTCAGGAGGCAGGTCAGGTGGTCTGGTATTCCCATCTCTTTCAGAATATTCCACAGTTTGTTGTGACCCACACAGTCAAAGGCTTTAGTGTAGCCCATGAATTAAAAGTAGATATTTTTCTGAAATTCTCTTGTGCTTTATATGATCCAATAGACATTGGCAATTTGATTTCTGGTTCCTCTGCCTTTTTTACATCCAGGAAGTTGTACATCTGGAAGTTCTTGGTTTATATACTGTTGAAGCCTAGCTTGAAGGATTTTGAACATTACCTTGCTAGCATGTGAAATGAGTGCAATTGTGCAGTAGTTTGAACATTCTTTGCTCTTCTTTGGGATTGGAATGAAAACTGACCTTTTTCAGTCCTGTGGCCACTGCTGAGTTTTCCAAATTTGCTGGCATATTGAATGCAGCACTTTCACAACATCATCTTTTAGGATTTGAACAGCTCAGCTGGAATTCCATCACCTCCACTAGCTTTGTTTGTAATGATGCTTCCTAAGGCCCACTTGACTTCATATTCCAGGATGTCTGGCTCTAGGTGAGTGATCACACCATCGTGGTTATCTGGGTCATTAAGATCTTTTTTGTATAGTTCTTTTGTGTATTCTTGCTACATCTTCTTACTATCTTCTGCTCTGTTAGGTCCATACCATTTCTGTCCTTTATTGTGCCCATCTTTACATGAAATGTTCCCTTGTTAGCTCTAATTTTCTTGACGAGATCTCTAGTCTTTCCCATTCTCTTGCTTCCCTCTATTTCTTTGCATTGTTTACTTAATAAACTGAAATCTGCTCAGAATTCACATGGGGAGAAGATGAACTGGAGAGGATTCCTTGTGAGCAGCAGATCTCAGGAGACAATCACAAAACCTGCCTTTCCTATAGGTAAGGGGCACACTCTGGAGTGATCATCCTATATCCATGACTGTGGGAGAGAGGGAGCAGTAAGCAGGAGGCAACAGAAGTGCTGGGACTTCCTGGTGGTTCAGCGGTTAAGAATGCATGCTTCCATTGCAAGGGCCATGGGTTCAATCCCTGCTCAGGGAACTAAGATCCTAGATTTCACTCAGCTTGGTGAAATAAATAAATAAACTGTCTCTAACAAAAATAAAAGGAAGAAGTGCTATAAGAACATCCAGAGAGTGGGACTGCAATTCTCAGAAACTGCCAGTAAAAAAAATTCCCTAAAATACCTTCCTGCTGATATCGAAGCAAGGAATATCCAACACATTACACAGTGAACTAAAAGGCTGCTGGCATGGCATCAATATAAAGAAAATCCCAGGGGGCGAAAAGTGGGTAAGATCAGCAAAAATTACCAGGCCAAAAAAAAAAAACTCATCTGAAAAATATTACCATAAAATGTTAACAACAAAACATCTTTCTATGAATTAAAAAAAACTTTACAAAGCAACAATGTATTTGAAGGAAGATCACAAAGCAGAAATACAAAATAGTGAGAAAACCAAAGAGAATAAAAAAAGAGTGTAGCATTTCCTTTGTGGTCCAATTGATAAGAATCTACCTGCCAAAGCAGGGAACACGGCTTGGATCCCTGATCCAGGAAAATCCCACATGCTGCTGAGCTCACACTCTAGAGGCCATACTCCCCAACAAAAGAAACCACTGCAATGAGAAGCCTGAGCACCCAACTAGTGAGTAGACCCTGCTCACCACAACTAGAGAAAACCTGTGTGCAGCAACCAAGACCCACAGCCAAAAAGAGATCAATAAAACTCTCTTTAAAAAGAGTGTACACACTAGGAAAACGTATTAAAGGACATGGAGGATAAAAATGAGACAGGCAACCAAAATGAAACACACAAGAAAGAGCTAAAAGAATTTGAGAGAAAGAAAGAAGGATTTGAGACAGAGACCAGAGTTAACACATTTGGCCTATAAATAATTGTAAGTGTCCCTCATCTGTTTTTTAGAAACGGATTTTCAGATTACATCACAAAATAAAATCCAGCTCTAAGCAAATACAAGGTAAGCACCAAAAGATGGACAAATATACCAGGCAAACATTAATAACTAAAATCACTCCCTCATGCACTTCTCTCTGTTAAG
>SJYT01022377.1:644892-670453 GCA_006410635.1 Cephalophus harveyi
GAAAAAAGAATATATTAATACTTCATAATATGATAAATGTATATCTACATCAAAAATTCATATCACTAGAAAAATTCCTATCAGTGTCAGAAACAAAACAAGATGTCCTCTATGACATTATATCTAATATGGTACTCGAGGAAGCAGCCAATACAATTAGATAAGAGAAATAAATTAGCAGAAATATTGGAAAGAGAAACTATGGTGTGACTGTATATCTGAAAAATCCAAGATAATCAGTGTTTTGAAACAGTATAACAAACAAAACACATTTATTGAATTAGCAAAGAACAAGGGCTTCCCTGGTGGTCCATTGGCTAAGTCTCCATGCTACCAACGCAGGGGGTCTGGGTTTGACCCCTGGTAGGGAAAATAGCTCCCACATGCCACAAGTAAAGATCCAGTGTGCCACAGCTAAGATCCAGCACAGCTGAATAATTAATTAAAATAAATATTTTTTAAAATTAGCAGATAACAAAATTAATCCACTAAAATCCATAGCTTTTCACATATAAAAGCGATAATCAAGTAGAAAATATGAATTATCAACTCAATAACAAAAAGACAAATCGTCTAATTTTTAAACTGGGCAGTTGAGTGTATACCATTAAAGCCAACACACAAATAGTCAACAAACATAAGAAAAAATGTTCAGCATAATTAGTCATTACAGAAACATATATCAAAACCACAATGATATACCACTTTACGCTCTCTAGGATGGTTATAATAAAAAATATGGATAATAACAAGTACTAATGAGGATGCATAGAAACTGAAACTCTCATAAACTATTGATGGGAATATAAAATGGCGAGCCACTTTAGAAAAGTTTGGCAGTTCCTTAAAATGCTAAAAATAGAGTTACCGTATGACCCTGTAATTCCACCCTTAGATATATCTGCAATATCGTGATTTATAAGAAATATATATTTGGCCACTCAGATGACCAATATATTTTTCTCTTATATTTTTGTCTTTGTTCATAGTTCCTGGCTTACAGTTCCCCAAACCCTTTGTATCTCCTGAGTAATAAGAAAAATGGGTTTATCTTCTTTTACAATATTTATATTTTGTTCTTGTCTCAGTTCCTGAAATGGGTTCAGAATGTCTTGTTATTTGTAACAAGGCCCTTTCCATCACACTAGGTTTATGTTAATAAGGTGATTTTTGGTAAACACCTAAAGATAGGGGCTGGTTGTCAAGGGAACTGACCATAAATGGTGGGTTGGAACTTTCAGTCCCACCCTCTGATTTCCGGAGATGGGGGAAGGGCTGGAGGTTAAATCAGTCACCAATGATGAATGATTTAATCAATCATGCCCATGTAAGGAAGCCTCTCTAAAACCCAAAAGGACTGGGCTAAGAGAGTTTCCAGGTGGTTGAATACATGGAGATTTGGGGAGAGGGGCACTCTCAGGGAGAGAGCATGGGTGCTCTGCACAACTTTCACATGCCCTATGCATATCTTCCATTTGACTATCCCTTAGCTATATCATTTTATAATAAACTAGTGCTCTAGTAAGCAAAATGTTTCTGTGAGCCCTATGAGCCACTCTAGTAAATTAATCCAACCCAATAAGGAGGTTATTGGAACTTCCAATCTATAGCCGCTGGGCAGAAGCCCGGGTGACGACCTGAATTTTTAATATTTATTTATCATCTAAAGATGCCACAACCTGGACTTTTGATTGGCATCTGAAGTGACAGATGTGGGGAAGGTGGTCTCGTGGCACCGAGCCCTTAACCTGTAGAATCTGTAAACAGTGTCAGAATTGAGTTGAGTTGTAGCACACGTAGCTGAAGTCCAAGAATTGCATGATGGTGAGGGAAACCACCCTACACACACATTGGAACTGATTTCAGAACCTCTTAATACCCAAGAGAGCTAAAAGCAGGTCCACACAAAAACTTGTACTTGAATGTTCATAGTAGCATTATTAATAGCAGCCCAAACATGGAAATGACCTAAATATCTATCAGCTAATGAATGGATAAACAAATGTGGTATGGCTACACAGTGAAATACTATTTGGCAGTGAAAAATGAAGTACTGATTCATGCTGCAACGTTAATGAACTTTGAAAACACTGTGCTATGCAAAAAATGCTACTCACAGAAGACCACATATTGTAGGATTACACTTATGTAAAATGTCCAGAATAGACAAATCTACAGCGATAGAAAGTAAATTATTTGCTGCTTGGGGCTGGAACAGGTGGGGGCAGGGGGAGGAGCAGGAATTGGAGTGAATGCTAATACTCACTTGGTTTCTTTTAGGGGTCAATGGTATCCTAAAATTAGTGTGTAGTGATGTTTCCCAACTCTGTGAATATGCTAAAATCCACTTTAAATGAGTGAATTTTATGGCATGTGAAATATATTTCAATAAAGTTCTAAAAAAGAAAATATCAGTTATGAAAAGGCTTCAATTTCGAGATAGTACTATTAAGTCAAAATGCCTAGGAGTAAACTCAAGAAATATGCAAGACCTATATGTTAAATTTAAAATGAAGATGGACTTCCCTGGTGGTCCAGTGGTTAACAATCTGACACGGGTTCCCTGGTGAAGGAAGATTCAACATGCTGTGGGGTAACTAAGCCCTTTCCCCACAACTATTGAAGCCCACACATTTTAGAACCCACGCTCTGCAACAAGAGAAGCCACCACAGTGGGAAGCCTGTGCATTGCAACTATAGAGTAGCCCTGGCTTGCTGCAACTAGAGACAGCCCACACGCAGCAACGAAGACCTAGGTCAGCCAAAAAAAAAAAAAAAGAAAAGAAAAAATTAAAATAAATTAATTAATAAAAATAAATACATTTCAAAAATAAATCATAAAATGAAGAAACCTTAAGATATTAGCACTAGAGAAATGAAAAAGAATTTTTGAATAAATGGGAGTGGGTATGAAGAAACAAAAACACAAAAAGGGGAATGTGCTCTGATTTACTTCATAAATTTAATATGAAGCCAGTGAAAATATCAATAGACTTTTTTTAACTAGACAAACTGGTCCTTAAGTATACACTGGAAAGTTAAAAAAAAAAAAAATCCCAAAGACTGTTGAGTAAGACTCTGAGGAAGAGAAGCAATGATGGAGCAATAGTTCCACTAGTTATTAAAATTTTTCTAAAGTCTCAGGGACTAAAAGAGTATGGTATTGATTTCATGGACATTCAGATGGATCAATGGAATAGATTTTAAAATCTAGTGATGGATTCAGAAAAAGCATATTAGTATGCAACATAGGGTAGAATCTCAAAGAAATAAACGATTTGGTGACAACTTGGTACCCAGTTTGAAATAAAATTAGTATGTCTGCACTTGATCCATTAAACCAGAAAAAATTCCAAACAGATCAAAGACTGCAATATTAAAGATGGAACAAAAATGTTACAGAAGAAAGCATTTTTGGAAGATTCTTTTTAAAACTTTGAAGGAAGGAAAGCCTTTCTTACCATGATTCAAAATCTAAAGTACATGGAAGAAAAGATTGATAAATGTGTCTATAAGAGAATTATATAAGCAGTATCAAAAGACAAATAATAACCTGGAGGAAACACTGTATCTCGAACAGACCAGAGAGCTAATCCTTCTAATATACAAATAACTTCTAAGAATTATCATGAATAAGACCAATAATTCAGTTCTAAATGTGTAAAGGTGATGGGCTTCCCTGGTGGCTCAATCAGTAAAGAATCTGCCTGCAATGCAGGACAGAGAGTTCGATTCCTGGTCATTAAGATTCCTGGAGGAGGGCGTGGCAACCCACTCCAGTGTTCGTGCCTGGAGAATTCCATGGACAGAGGAGCCTGGTGGGCTACAGTCCACGGGGTTGCAAGAGTCAGACAGACTGAGCAATTAAACTACCACCACTAGAATGTTCATTAAAAAAAAAAAAAGAAAACAACCCTGGAAACATGCTTAACATCATATCGAGAGAAATGCAAATTATAACCACACTAAGAACTTATTTTCACCTATCAGATTGACAAAATCTTTTTAAAATGTGAGATACTCTGTCTGAGGCTGGGGCTCTTGCCCATGCTGGTTAGAGTGTAAATTGGTCCACTCCTATGGAGAGCGATTTAATTATCAGACATGACAAAATTAGATGCCCTTGTCCAATCTGAAGGTGATGGTTATCCTACAGACATCCTTTCACACATGTGAAGTGGTGCAGGCTACTCACTGCAGTTTTTTCACGGAAAACGTTGTTTGGAAACTACCAAAATGTCTATTGTACTGGGCCTTATACCATGCTGGAGAGAGCTGAGGAGCAGGTCAGGAGACTGAAAGAAAAGGTTGAGAACATTTCACAAGACAGCAAAGAATAAAGCATTTAAAACTATAAACATGGGCTTCCCTGGTGGTCCAGTGGCTAAGACTCCATGTTCCCAGTGCAGGGTGCCCAGGTTCAATCCCTGGTCAGGGAACTAGATCCCACAAGCCACAACTAAGACTTGGCACAGCCATATAAATAAATAAATATTGAAAAAAAAAACCTATAGAAGAAAGCTAAAAGATATGGAGGATAGATATGCAAGTGCCAACATCCAGAAGAGAAGGAGGTGATGGAATCCTCCAAAAGAGAGAGAGAGAGATCTGAATAAAGGTAAAGATAAATCTCCCAGAAATAAAGACTTCAGATTGAAGGGGCTCATAAAGTGTCAAACAGAAAAGATAAAGACACACTCACTCTCACTACAGTGACACTTAAGAAAATAAGAGACAAGAGAAAATTCTGAAAGCTTCCAGAGAACACTTACATAGAAGATGGCTGAGCACCAAAAAATTGATACTTTTGAATTGTGGTGCTGGAGAAGACTCTTGAGAGTCCCTTTGACTGCAAGATCAAACCAGTCAATCCTAAAGGAAATCAACCCTGAATATTCATTAGAAGGACTGTTGCTAAAGCTGAAGCTTCAAAACTCTGGCCACCTAATGTGAAGAGCTGACTCGCTGGAAAAGACGTTGATGCTGGGAAAGACTGAAGGCAAAAGGAGAAGGGGGAGGCAGAGGTTGAGATGGTAAGATAGCATCACCAACTCAAAGGACATGAGTTTGAGCAAACTCTGGAAGATAGTGAGGGACAGGGAAGCCTGGCATGCTGCAGTCCATGGGATTGCAAAGAATCAGTTATGACTTAGTGACTAAACAAGAGCAACAACAACAGCAATCATATTGGCTTTAAACCTTTCAAAAGCAACACTGGAAGCAACAAGGCAATTGAAAAATATTTTAAAGTATTTTAAAAAAAGAAATTTGAAGCTAGAAGGTTTTTTTTGAAACTAGAATTTTAATCTCCAGCCAATTTTTCATGAAAACCTAAGGATATATGCTGAAAATATGCTGAAGCATAGATAGGGCCTCAGGTTTTCACTCAAAGATTCAAATAAATCCACAATGAGAATTGTTTAGTTGTTAAGTCATGTCTGACTCTGCGACCCCATGGACTGTAGCCCACCAGGCTCCTCTGTTCTTGGGATTCTCCAGGCAAGGATAGTGGAGTGGGTTGCCATGCCCTCCTCCAGGGGATCTTCCCAACCCAGGGATTGAACCCAGGTCTCCACACTGCAAGTGTATTCTTTACTGTCTGAGCCACCAGGGAAGCCCCCTATCTCTCAGAGTTTGCTCAAATTTCTATCCATTCAGTTGGTGACGTTATCTAACCATCTCATGAGAATAGTTTCAGAGAAAATATAGAAATAAGAAGAGAAAGAAATTCAGAAGTATGCTATAGAAGATGTGGGCAATAAGGATCCTCAAATACATCAGCAAACACTGTCTTTGTGTTTGAAATGAGGGATAGAAAAAAGAAAGAAAGGAAGACATGGAAAAATTAAACTAAGAGAAGGGAAAGCAGGAAGGAAGGGAAGCAGGGAAGAAGGAAGGGAGGTAGAGAGGGAGGAAAGAAGTGTAACACCAAAGAGAAGAAAACGTATTATGGCAACTAAGAACGGAGATTCTAAACAACGTTAACATGACAAGGACCAGAGGAACAAGAAGAAATCATTGAAAGCATCGTGAACATCTAATGTACTTACATTGTTAGAGGAAAGATGTATATATTAATGTGCTTAAGAAAACAGTAGAGGTAAATAAACAGGTATCTGGATTTTAAGGCAATTGCCTCATGAGTATAAGTAAAATAATAGCTGTAAGCTTAAATCAATGAAAGAAAACAATGTATTCAATGGAAAAAATTAAAAAGAAATATGAAACAAGTACACAGAAATAATTACAAAATATATAAAAAGTGTTAAATCCAACAATTAAAAGGCTGAGAGTAAAACAACAACACAATATTCAACAATACGTGGTCTCCAGAAGAAACTTTTAAAACAAAGAGACACAGAAGAACTGAACATAAAAGGTGCAAATAACCATTCCATGAAAATAGATGTCTAACAAAAAGCTTATGGAATAACTGTAATACTTACATTGTATCTGAGGTTTCATCTGTTATACTATTTTATGTATAATTAAGAAAGAAAAATCCCTACCAGCTAAATAATGAAACAATTCTTTCTTATCACATAAAATTTTTAATATCTATATTAAAATAACTGTCGGGACTTCCCTGGTGGTCCCGTGGTTAAACTCCGTACCTCCAATCAGGGGATAGGGGTTCAAGCTCTGCTTGGGGAACTAGATCCCCCGTGCCACACAATATGGCCAAAAGATAAACAAATAAAATTAAAATGAAAAATTCGTTTAGACCTACTTAGATACAGATTTTTATCATATATCATCCTTGTTCATACATAAAAAGGAAAATTAAAAGTTTTTCACATCCGAGTATAACTCTTCTGAATTACTTTTTCATTCAGTTCCTCAAGCGTTTAAGTACACTAACACGTCCTCTGGGACAATAATAGATTTGTGATGAAACATTGTTTAAGAGTGGCTCACTCTTCTCTTTGGCACTGTTCTCTCTTTTCTTCCAAGACACTGCCGTCAATCTGCAAGTTGACGAGTGCTTTTACAATCTTACCAGAACTGGCCAGTGGAAGGTTTTTGGATAACAAACAGCAATCATTTTCCTTCTTCAAGCAGATCTTAAACAGTTTGTCGACGGAATCATCAAGGGGTCATACTCTGGTCATGTCTCATGGAAATAACAACCAACTCAATTCACTTTTCAGTGAGTTTATTTTTTAGCTGATCAGATGCATCAAAACAGATGTGCTTGGTTAGTTGCTTAGGTTGCCTAGACACCTATTCCAGATTCTCTAAGTTGGTCTGCTTTCAGTTTACCTCATGTCCTACTTTTCTTTTTAGTGCAAGCACAGTAGCATATTTGGGGAAACATCTCACTCTTAGTTATTGCTTTTGATTTGGGTAGTTATTCATAGCAACGAATAGCAAGTTATGAATAGCAAGTTATTCATAGTGACGCAGTACTTTTTATAACCTGTGCTCATAACAAGGCAATGTTAGCAGCGGCTCCATGAAAGCATCAGGGTTTCATTAGTATTTATTTGATGTAATTCATAGCTTCACGTTGTTTTCCCAACGGAAACGTGTTGTTGTTGTTGTTTAGTCGTCAAATCACATCCAACTCTTTTGCAACCCCAAGGACTGTAGTCTGCTAGGATCCTCTATCCATGGGATTCTCCAGGCAAGAATACTGGAGTGGGTTGCCATGCCCTCCTTCAGGGGATCTTCTCGACCCAGGGATCGAACCCAAATCTCTTAATCTCCATTGGCAGGTGGGTTCTTTACCACTAGTACCACCTGCGAAGCCACTGAAATATGTGTTACTGGAAGCTAAATAGCTTCAGATCAAGTCAGCAGGAATTTTCTGACAAAATTGATACATGACGTCTTGACTAAAGTCCTACATGACATATCAATATGCCAGGCCTGCCACTTGTTTTTTATTTTCTTCATCCATTCCAAGAAATCTAACAAAGTATCTTCCCTCTGACTGGAGCACTTGGTGATAATAGGCAGCCCTTCTGCATGAGTCTTAGTAACAAAAGAAATACACCTCATCTACTTGTATCTTCAATTCTCTGGTTCCACAAAGTATGTGATTATTGCTTTGCATAATAATTTAGAATTTCAGTCATTTTTCCAATGACAGTCTTTTAAATATTGAATGTATTACCTATTTCCATGTCTTTCTGCATCTATTATAACTTTTCATTATTTCACTAGCAAATTATAACACAGCAATTAAACTCAACACATTATAGTGCCAAAGATGTACATAATTCGACTGAAGTTTTAACAAGAAGAACGGCTATCATTATGTGCACATAAATACAGGCAATGACAACAACTGGGTCATATCTGCTCTTTCTGTGACAGCAAGTGTAAGAAGCAACTCAATTTTGAGAGGTTAAATGTGGAAAGATGCTTGACTTAGAGACAATGAAATACGGTATCTCACAAAATAGAATTTAGGATAAAATGTTAGGCAAAATTAAGCTACTGTGAACTACTTAAAGGAAAAATAAAATATACATATCACACTCATGAAAATATATGCCACTACCATGATAGTAACAAGATACATAAAGCCACAGTGAACAAAACTGCAACTGTACAGAGGTGGACCAATATTTTAACCTGCCATTTCAGAAACGGATAGATTAAGCAGACAAAGAAAAGAATCACACATATCAAGATGTGAACACTATAATAAACAGATATATGGAGAGGACTCCAAGCCCAACAGATAGTTGGAACGCACTGAATTAGAGCACAAATGGAACATGTGCAAAGCTTGGCCATGCGCTAGGAAATAAATAAAATTTAAAGGATGAATTTCACACAGAATGTGATTCCGAAGCACAACACAAAACAATTAAAACCAGGATAAGAGAGGTTTTTTTTTTTCATCTCACAATTCTTGGAAATAAATATAATCCTTGGGTTAAAAAAAAAAAAGAAATTGAAGGATACTTAACACTAAAAAATAAAAACACAACTTGTAAAAAAAATCCATTTTCAGAGGGAAAATTATAGCATTAAATGCATTTTTTAAAAAGTAAGATTAAGAACAAACAAGCTAAGCATTCAATTTAAAAAGTTGGAAGAACAGCAAAGCCAAAGAAAGAAACAAGACAGAAACTAATAATAACTGTCAGGACAGAGAGCAAGCAAATAAAACAGTGAAGATTAATAAAAGCAAAACAAGTCATTGTAAAAATGAAAAATGGAAGCTTATATTACCATATGTAAAATAGATAGCCAAAGGGAATTTGCTGTATGGCTCAGGAAACTCAAACAAGGGCTCTCTATCAATCTAGAAGGGTGGAGTGGGGTGGGAGTTGGAGGGAGGTTTCAAACGAGAGGGGATGTATGTATATCTATGGCTGATTCATGTTGAGGTTTGACAGAAAACAACAAAATTCTGTACAGCAATTATCCTTCAATAAATAAATAAATTAAAAAAAAGACAGACACATATCTCTCAATACTCCTCAAGGAAAAAAGACAAGTATTAATACAAAAGTAAGTATGACAGAAAGTACAGAACAAAAAGGGTAATAACTACAAACACAGGGGATATTTTTTAAAATAATAGATGAATAGTTTTGTTACATGTGAAAAAATTTAAAATTCTAAATGAAATGAATAATATCCTACAAAAATATAGAAAGTCAAAAGTACATAGAAGAATGTGGATAGTTAAACTAGGAAAAATTAACAAAATTAAATTGATAGTCAAAGTTCTCCCTTTTACCCTTATCCCTTCTTCAAAATAACCAACCAAACAAATTTCTGGCTAAAATGGCTAAATCCAAGACTGAAGCAGGAATAGTACATTGTGGTACATTTTCTTGTACCAGAAAGCAAGAAAGTGCTTAAAAACTCATTAGGCATGACGAAGGACAGAGTATTCAGAGTGAAGAGGCTCCCACTGGCAAAACCCGAGCTAATCTGAGACTGAAAATGAAAAACGACAGTAATAGATTATAAGACAGCAAATAAAAATAGAATACACGGTATCATACTATTACCAAAAGTTAGCAAATGAATGGATGGATGAATGTTCTTCTTTACAAGTAATGATCTAGAATTAAAAACCACCATTTTGTAGCACCATTGTAATAATTGATTCAGGCAAACAAAAAAAAAAAAATCAAGGGATGCTAAAACCATCAGACAAGTTAATTGATAAATAGATTATTTATACAGATTAGTTCAGTTCAGTTGCTCAGTTGTGTCTGACTCTGAGCGGAATCAGACCCCATGGACACCAGCCTTCCCTGTCCATCACCAGCTCCCAGAGCTTGGTCGAACTCATGTCTGTCGAGTCAATGATGCCATCCAACCTTCTCATCCTCGGTTGTAACCTTCTCCTGCCTTCAATCTTTCTCAGCATCAGGGTCTTTTCCAGTGAGTCAGTTCTTCGCATCAGGTGGCCAAAGTATTGGAGTTTCAGCTTTAGCATCAGTGCTTCCAATGAATATTCAGGACTGATTTCCTTTAGGATGGCCTGGTTGGATCTCCTTGCAGTCCAGGGGACTCTCAACAGTCTTCCAACACCACAGTTCAAAAGCACCAATTCTTCAGCGCTCAGCTTTCTTTATGGTCCAACTCTCACATCCATACTTGACTACTGGAAAAAAAACCATAGCTTTGACTAGATGTACCTTTGCTGGCAAAGTAATGTCTGTGCTGTTTAATATGCTGTCTAGGTTGGTCATATCTTTTCTTCCAAGGAGCAAGCTACTTTTAATTTCATGGCTGTAGTCACCATCTACAGTGATTTTGGAGCCCAGGAAAATAAAGTCTGTCACTGTTCCCATTGTTTCCCCCATCTATTTGCCATGAAGTGATGGAACCAGATGCCATAATGTTCATTTTTTGAATGCTGAGTTTTAAGCCAGCTTTTTCTTTCTCCTTTTTCACCTTCATCAAGAGGCTTTTTAGTTCCTCTTCGCCTTCTGCCATAAGGGTGGTATCATCTGTACATCTGAGGTTATTACTTATTAGTTTTAACAAATTGGCCCTCATGGCTGATTTCAAGCCACCAACATGAGAACATGAAATCTTTGAGTATAGAGGGAAGAGATGGGCACAGTTGGTTCTCATAAGCCTGGTCTGAGCAGCTCCATTACAAAAATCAATAAGAAAAGAAAATTCAATGGGAAAATGTGCAAGAGACTTGAGAAGATTTTTATGAAGTCATAAAAGAGAAAACCTGAATGGATAATAAAATATAAAAAGATGTTTCACTATGTTACTGATAAAAGAAACGCAAATCAAAACCACAGTTGGATACTATATTACCTTCAGATCGACAAATGTTTAAAAGTTTGGCAATACAGTGTTGGTAATGTTGAACAACAGGAACTTGATCAATGGGAATTCTGACTCACTGCTGGTGGAACAGGTTAGCATTTCCTAGAAGAGGTGAAATGTGCAAACCCTGCAACCCAGGGTTTTCTCTCCTATAAATATATATACAATATAAATATATATATTTCATGCAACACATATACACATACACTAAAGAAATTCTTTCCCATGTATCCCATACAGTTCCAGGGAGCACGACGAGCAAGAGGAAAAAAGTGAAAACAACCCATATGAATATAGGCACAAAAAAATAAATAATTTGTAGTATATACATAAGGTGGAATAAAATTTCATAACAGTGAAAATGAATGAATTGTAGATAGTGACATACATTACCATGGGTAAATTCCAAAACCTTCATAGAGAGTAAACATCACAGAACACAGGGAATAAAATTGCAATAATATAAAGTTCATTATATACACTAATAAAGAAGAGCAAGGATGTTTGTCACCAAAGTTAGAAGAATGATTGTATCTGGCAGGGGAGTGAGAAAGGAAGGGGAAGGGTATATTCTGAGCAACTAGAAATATCCTATTCTTAGACTGGGTGCAAGTACACAGATGTACTTTAAATAATCATTATTATTTAAATAGTGCAATTGCATGGCATAAGGTTCTTCTCTATGTATATGCACATTTTGCTTCATCGAAAGGTATGTGTGTGAGAGGGCACTCACAGGACGGCGTGAGCAGTGTGACATGTGGGGAGAGGCCAGGATGCAGGAGGCCAAGGAGTATCTTTTTTAACCCAGAGGTGGGAGTAGACATAGGAGAAGGCTTCCAAACTGCAAAGCGAGAAGTGAATTACTGATAGGAGTTAGCCAGGCCAGGAGCAGTGGGCGAGTCTCCCAGGCAGAAAAAAACATCATGTGCAAAGCCCCAGTGGTCACTTAGCTGACAGGTGGAACTCCAGTCTGTCTGGCCTCACTTTCTTTAACCCCTCACTGCCCGACCTAAAACACACACATATATGTACACACATGCATGCATATACATATGTATAGCCAAGCTAACTCACAGAGATCGATAAAAGAGAAGCAAGAATTTAGCCTGTCAATCTTCTTTTTTCCTGCCTCATCTCCTTTCTTCCTACCACACATACACATGCAAGGTGTGCATATGTCTTTCCTCTAGTTGTGCCTTTTTATTCCACTTGTGACTTTCTCATTCCATCACTACAACAGTCTTCATAATCCAACTGCCATCACCTCTGTCTGGTTTTTCAAGCTGGATCCTTGTGGTCACATAGCTACTGGGCTCTAGTATTCTTCTGCTTGCTCTTCCATTGGCTGGTGGGCCCTTCTTCTTTCAGAGCAGCATGAATACCTCCTTTGCAAGCTGCGATGCTTGTCTTTACTTCTGACAGCACAGCTCAGAGTGACCCAGGCCACTCAGCCAACAACAGGGAGCCGGGCTGGGGTCTTGCCCCGTGTCCGTGTGAAAGGTGTCACCAGAGAAGACAGGGTGGAGCCTCCCTATGGAGCCAGTGCTCCTGAGGGACCATCTTCTCAGTTCCTGCAGAAGTGACCCCACAGAGTAGCAGGGAAGTGAGGGGAAGGACTCAGAGCCCCCAGCCCAAGTTCTTTTCTACTGTGCCCAGGGCATCTCTAAAAGCCCCTGCCCAATGCCCAGGGCCCCAGACTGTGATCCACACACCTTGACTGTGCCTTTTATTGTGGTCAAGCCAGCACCCACTGCTGAGGGAACAACTTTGCCACCTTCTCTCCTCTGCCCAAGAGCATCCTCCCTGCTCAGCCAAAGCCACTTTCCTAGTTCAGAGAGGCAAGCAGGGGCCCTTATTTTACACTGAAAGATTGCTGATGAGGGACAGCAGAGGCCTCAGGGCTTGTTTGTAACAACTTGTGCTTCTGCCAGGCCTAGTTCTCATTCCTTTTCCAAGAAATGAGAGGAAATTCATTTCCTTTTCCAAGGTCAGCATTTAAAGGTTTCTCCTCACTGTATTAGTTTAATTATGGGGAGGGTGGGGAAATGGGGAGAAGAAAAGAGACAGAAGGATCCAAGATACAGACACATGCCTTCCTTAACCTAAAAAGCAACCCCAGCCCCTTGAACTGTAAATGATCGTGATTCCCAAACATTTCTCCAGCCCAGATGCAGAGTGAGCAGTCAGCACCGCAGGTCCAAAGCCAGCATCTCTGACGCCTTCTTCACGGAGAAGCCCTATTCCAAGGACAGTTATGACCTTGATGAGAAAATGGATTTATGTGTTTATGGAAGGGGGTACTTGGTGTTGGGATGCACAAGATTGAAAGAACTTGCCCTCTAGTTGTGACAGGCCAGGCTTCCAGCTCTCACTGGGTCTCTTGCTGGGTGATCTGGCAGTTTCATCCTCTCACTTTATTCCTGGCAAACACAGGTGGCCAAGACCTTATGAAACACCAGGCTTTTTCCCTGTTGCTTCTGATCAGTCCTGATCAGGCCATCTTCCACCACATGTTGGCTCATAAGAGAGACAAAACAAATTCACATTACAAGGGGATTTTTTTCTTTATTCTAGCGAAGAATCTACTCATTAACTATCTGCCAGGCCCACATCTCTCCAAAAGTAAGATGAAATAGAACCACAACATAAACCCCTTCTTAGGGTCCATGAATTTCAAATTATTCCTCTGTCTTCCTGCTGACTCAGACAGTAAAGAATGTGCCTGCAATGCCGGAGACCCAGGTTTTATCCCTGGGTCAGGAAGATCCCTTGGAGAAGGGAATGGCTATAAACACTCCAGTATTCTTGCCTAGAGAATTCCATGGACAGAGGAGCCTGATGGGCTTCAGTCCATGGGGTTGCAAAGAGTCAGACACAACAGAGAGACTAACAAAAACAACAAATTCACTGATATAGGTAGAGACTGTGATGGGGAAGAAGAGAGAAATTATCTTAAATAATTTTTTAAAATATATCCTTCCTTCTCCTCTCCAACATACATATATTCCTCCTGGAACTAGACACTTTCCAAGGTCAAGGCAAAAGAAGTAAGCTTTCTCTAACATGGAGGGACACACACGCTCTGTTAGCGTGAACAGCTAGAGACACGTGAGTGGGAGGTTCATTTTCATGGTGTAAACAGTATAAAAGATTCTTTACTTCACTCATAAGAAGTTATACATGGAGTGGTTGTCACACAGAAATGAATAGCTAAAACACAATGTTTGCTCTTAACTTATAGCCAAGCCCCTATAGGAACAGCCAAATTCCCATCCCATTGGAAACAAGCATTTGTATTCCTTGATTGTGTTACTAAGGCAACACCCAATTGTAACCTCTTTTTTACCTTATTTGAGACAGTAATGGGCCAGCTTTCACCCTGGTCTTTTATGGATCTATAAAAAGCAAGCATGAATTCAAACAACAAAGGATTCTTAATAGGGGACAGGGAAAATGGATAACCCATCTAGAATAGAACATGAAGACCGTGGGGCACCTTGCTTAATATGATCCATAGACAGTAGCCACTGTTAATTCAATCAACCGGCCATGGAAAAGAAAAATTAGTACATGCGGTGTTAGGAGGCCTCAGGCAAGGTCACGGAGGACAGGGTCTCCTCTCTCCTAAGACACAGTGCCCTCCCTACCCCCATCCAGCAGGAAGCAGTGATGGAACAGATGACACCTGAGGAGCCCAGCAGGAGGCTGGGTGCCAGGGAAGGTGGGCTTAGGAGACAGGAGGGAAGCAAGAGATCTGTGAACACAGAGGTCCTGGGGTTGGTGGGTGGAGAGCCTGCGAGGTGGATGCTTTCAGCCCTCCGAGGGGATGGTTGCAGGGGTCCGGAGGCAGGGAGGGCACAAGGACACGTGAGGGCAACAGAGACCTGTCTGCTCAGCCCCACCACGTAGACTCTTCGTTTCACGGTCTGGGACTAATCCTCTGAAATGCAAGGCTCAGTCCTTTGAGCTAGTGGCTCTGCCCCTCAAAGTCATCCTTCCCTTTTCTTAAAGGTTAACACATGAGTAGTTTTATGGGCTCCCATTGCTTGCCTGTAGGAGTTTAGGGGTCCAACAGCCTCTTCTGTTCTGTATGCATTTAATCTTGTATTCTCTCTCTACTCTTCAGTCCAGTCTGGCAGTGTTTCTACTGGTGTAATATCACCAAGAACCACACGAGTCTTCCACGCACGTCACGGGGATTCACACCATTAGACGAGAGGGTTCCTCCTAATGCCTCCCTATGAAAAGCTCAGTACCCGCTGCCAGGGAGGCAGACTGGGAGTCCACTGTCAATAAAAGGCCAGAAGAAGTGTTTGCTTCTCTGTAGGCCTGAGATCTGTCTCCCTATCCAGAAATAGCAGGCCAGGGGACAGAACACTGGCCAAGGAACTCTACCAAAACCAGCGCTTAATTGGGCAGGCACTCTCTGCACCCCACAAGCAGGATAGAACCGGCCACACAGACAGGAAGGCCTCTTTGTCCCTGTGGGCCTTAGACTCCCTTCCCCTACTCAGAGACAACAGGCTGATAAGCCTAGAGAAACTCCTCAGCCTTCCAGGTAGCAACAGCAGGGACCAATGGGAGCCTGACAGCATGCGTTAAACTAAGAAAATGAAAATAATACCACAAAGTGCTGGAAAATTAAACTGTCATTGGAAACACAAAGGTAAACTAGCACCTTATACTAAACCTAAACAAGGTGACTGTCTGCTAAAATAGAAAATTTAAATAAGAATCAGCGTCTTCATACAGATGGCCAAAAAGCACATGAAAAGATACTCGACATCACTAATTATTGTTGTTTCATTGCTAAGTCATGTCCAACTCTTCTGTGACCCTATGGACTGTAGCCCTCCAGGTTCCTTTGTCCATGGGATTTTCCAGGCAAAAATACTGGAGTAAGTTGCCATTTCCTTCTCCAGGGGATCTTCTTGACCCAGGGATTGAACCTAGGTCTGCGGCATCACAGGCAGATTCTTTACCAATTGAGCTAATTATTAGAGAAAATAATCATCAAAACTACATTGAGGTACCAGTTCACACTGATCAGAAGGGTCATAATTAAAAAGTATACAAATAAGAAATGCTAGAGAGGTGTGGAGGAAAGGGAACCATCCTATGCTGCTGGTGGGAATGTAAATTGGTACAGCCATTATCCAGAACAGTATGAGGTTTCTTAAAAAACTAAAAATACAAATATCATATGATCCAGCAATCCCACTCCTAGGCATATATCCATATAAAGCTGTAATTAGAAAAGATACGTGCATCCCAATATTCACTGCAGCACCATTTACGGTAGCCAAGACATGGAAGCGATGTAAGTATCCATGGACTGATGAATGAGTAGAGATGTGGCACATACATATGATGGAATATTACTCAGCCTTTGAAAACAAAATAGGACTTCCCTTGTGGCTCAGTGGTAAAGAATCCGCCTGCCGATGCAAGAGATGCAGGTTCAGTCCCTGATCCTGGAAGATCCCATATGCCCTGAAGCAGCTAAGCCCGGGTGCCACAACTATTGAGCCTATGCTCCAGAGCCCAGGAGTCAGAGCCCAAGAGCCTGTGCTCTGCAACCAGAGTAGGCCCCGCTCGCAGCAACTAGAGAAAAGCCTGGAAGCAATGAAGACCCAGCACAACCAAAAATAAATAAATCCAATTATTTTCAAAAAAGATGAAATAATGCCATTCGTAAGCAATAGGGATAGACCTAGAGATTATCACACTAAATCAAGTAAGTCAGACATAGAAAGACAAATATCACAGGATATCATATGTGGAATCTAAAAAAATGATCCAAATGAACTCATTCAGAAAACAAAAACGGATTCACAGACTTAGAAAACAAACTTACAGTTACCAAAGGGAAAAGGACGGAAAGGGGATAAATTAGGAGGTTGGGATTAACATAAACACACTGTGTGTAAAACGGCTAGTCACAAGGACCTCCTGTACAGCGCAGGGAACTCTACTCTGTAATAACCTGTATGGGAAAAGACTCTGAACAAGAATAAATATATGAATATGTATAACTAAATCACTTTGCTGTCCACGTGAAACTAACAGAACATTGTAAATCAACTATACTCTAATATATAATAAAAAACTTAATAAAAGAATCAGTCTTCTAATAGACTAAATGTCTCGTATGCAATTTTAAATTATATTTATTAATATGTATGGCTTATTTTTGGCCGTGCTGGGCTTGCGTTGCTGTGTGGGCTTTTCTCTAGCTGCGGCAAGCAGGGGCTACGCTTGGCTGTGGTGTTCAGTCTTCTCCTTGTAGTGGCTTCTCCTGTTGCAGAGCACGGGCTCTGGGGTGCACGGGCTTTGGCAGTTGCAGTTCCCAGGCTTAGATCACAGGCTCAATAACTGCGGCACACGGGCTTAGTTGCTCTGAAGCATGTGGGATTTTCCCAGACCAGAGATCAAACCCATGTCCCCTTCATTGGCAGGCAGATTCTTTACCACTGAGCCACCAGGAAAGACTCTAGTATATAATTTTAAAAACCACCCATCATATGAAAAATCAGAAATATAACAACTTAGCTGAGAAAAGACAATCAAATGACACCAGTGCAGAGATAAATCTAATGGTGACATATTCTGGCAAGGGCTTTAAAGAAGCCATCATAAAAATGCTTCAACAATCAATTATAAATAAAGAAATATAAAACACCAGCAAAGAAATTAAGCAATAAAAAAATCAAATGGAAAGTATAGAACTGAAAATACACTAACAGAAACTTAAAACTTGCTGGATGGGCTAGAGTAGAGATGATGGAGGATACAATCAGCAACTTGAGACAGATCAACAGATTTGTTGATTATTATTTACCCATCTAAAAAATAGAATGAGAAAAACTAGAGTTCTCTCCAAGAAAATGAGAGATATCAAGTAGGCTGTATATTGTCACCCTGCTTATTTAACTTATATGCAGAGTACATCATGCAAAATACCAGGCTGGATGAAGCACAAACTGGAATCAAGATTGCAAGGAGAAATATCAATAACCTCAGATATGCAGATGACAACATCCTTATGGCAGAAAGCAAAGAGGAACTAAAGAGCCTCTTGGTGAAAGAGGAGAGTAAAAAAGTTGGCTTAAAACTCAACATTCAAGAAACTAACATCATGGCATCCAGTCCCATCACTTCATGGCAAATAGATGGGAAAACAATGGAAACAGTTACGGACTTTATTTTCTTGGGCTCCAAAATCATTGCAGATGATGACTACAGCCATGAAACTAAAAGATGTTTACTCCTTGGGAGAAAAGCTATGACGAACCTAGAAAGTATATTAAAAAGCAGAGACATTACTTTGCCAACAAAGGTCTATTTAGTCAAAGCTATAGTTTTTCCAGTATTCATGTATGGATGTGAGAGTTGGACCATAAAGAAAGCTGACTGCTGAAGAATTGATGCTTTTGAACTGTGGTGCTGGGAAAGACTCTTGAGAGTCCCTTGGACTGCAAGGAGATCCAACCAGTCCATCCTAAAGGAAATCAGTCTTGAATATTCATTGGAAGGACTGATGCTGAAGCTACAGTATTTTGTCAACCTGATGTGAAGAACTGACTCATTAGAAAAGACCCTGATGCTGGGAAAGATTGAAGGCAGGAGAAGAAGGGGACAACAGAGGATGAGATGGCTGGTTGGCATTACTGATTCAATGGACATGAGTGTGAGCAAGCTCCGGGAGTTGGACAGGGAAGGGTAGTGTGCTGCCGTTCATGGGGTTGCAAAAAGTTGGACACAACTGACTGACTGGACTTAACTGAATCTCTTGAGAGTCCCTTGGACTGCAAGGAGATCCAACCAGTCCATCCTAAAGGAAATCAGTCTTGAATATTCATTGGAAGGACTGATGCTGAAGCTACAATATTTTGTCAACCTGATGTGAAGAACTGACTCATTAGAAAAGATCCTGATGCTGGGAAAGATTGAAGGCAGGAGAAGAAGGGGACAACAGAGGATGAGATGGCTGGATGGCATTACTGATTCAATGGACATGAGTGTGAGCAAGCTCCGGGAGTTGGACAGGGAAGGGTAGTGTGCTGCCGTTCATGGGGTTGCAAAAAGTTGGACACAACTGACTGACTGGACTTAACTGAAATACTAGAAAAAAAATAGGCTGAACAGAGACCTGTGGAATAATAAGAAAAGATCCAACCTCCATATCATCAGATTCTCAGAAAGAGAGAAAAAAGGAAAGCCAAAAGAGTATTTGAAGAAATAATGGCTGAAAATTCTCATTTTGATTAATGATACATAAACCTATAGATTCAAGATAGTACAACATCCACAAACAGGGTAAACCCAAAGAAATACATACCACAACATATCATAATTAAACTTCTTAAAACTAAAAACAAAGAAAATATATTGAAATAGCCAGAAAGAAATGACACCTATAAGGGAATATCAATTTGAACAGCAGTGGATTTCTCATTTGAACTTATAGACGCCTGACAGTATTGGTACATTTTTCAGGCACTAAAAAAAAAACAGAACTGTCAGCCACAAATTCTGCATCTGGTGAAAATATCCTTCAAAAATTAAGGAGAGGACTTCCCTAGTGGTCTAGTGGTTAATAAACAGCCTGCCAATGCAAGGGGACATGGGTTCAATCCCTGGTCCAGGAAGATTCCATGTGCTGGGTAGCAGCTAAGGCCATGTGCTATAACTATTGAGCCTGTGGGCCCTAGAGCCCATGCTCTGAAACAAGAGACGCTTCTACAGTGAGAAACCTGTTCTCCACAAAAAAGAGTAGGCTCCACTCACCGAACTACAGAAAGCCTGAGCGCAGCAACCAAGATCCAGCATAGACAAAAAAAAAAAAAATTAAAGTGAAAGTTAGACATTCTCAGATAAAAGAAAACAAATAATTTGTCACCTCCAGATATATCCTTAAAAATTGGCTAAAGGATAATCTTCAAAAAGGAAAGAAATTGAAAAAGAAGGAATCATGGAACATCAGAAAGGAAGAAAGAACAACAGAATGACTGGAAATATACACAAAACAGACCATCCTTTTTCTTGTGAATTTTATAAACCATATTTAAATAGTAAAATAAAAATTATGGCATTATCTGATGCTCAGGACTACGATATATAAAATTAAGGAAAGTAAATTAACCTAAATGGAAAAAAGTTTTCAAATTTCACCTTAAGTGGTAAAACACTGATACCAGTATTCTGTAATAATGGACTTCCCTGGTGCCTCAGACAGTGAAGAGTCTGTCTGCAATGTGGGAGACGTGTGTTCAGTCCCTGGGTTTGGAAGATCCTCTGGAGAAGAGAATGGCAATCTACTCCAGTATTCTTGTCTGGGGAATTCCATGGACAGAGGGGCCTGGTGGCTACAGTTCATGGGGTTGCAAAGAGTCAGACACAACTAAGTGACTACACTTTCACTCTGTACCAAGTCATATGTGTATATTGTAATATATAGAGCCACCAAAATGAAAACTATACAAAGAAATATATTCAAAAGCACTATAAATAAATAAATATGAAATACTAAAAATTGTGCAAGTAACCAAGAAGACAGCAAAAGAGAAACAACAGTAAGAACTAGAGGAAACAAACAAAAAACAAATAATAAAGTAGCAAGTTTAAGTTCTAACATACGAAAGATTACCTTAAATGTAAATTGTCTAAATATACAAACACAAAGACAGGAGGAGTGGACTAAACAAAAAAATTAAAAGCCCACAGTTCAACTATCTACTATTTACAACAAAACATAAAAACTCACTTCAAATTCAGTGACATAGGAAGGTTAAAAATAAAATGATAGAAAAATATATACCATATGAATGTTAGCTTTTAAAAAGCAGGACTGGCTATATTATCTAATTAAGTAAAAACTTCACAGCAAAGATAATTACTAGAAGCGAAACAGAATGTTATAAAAGGATAAAAGAATCAATCCGCCAGGAAGTCATAAAAACTAAATTTATATGCACCAAAAACAGGGCCTCGAAATACATAAAGCAAAAACTGACAGGACTGAAAGGAAAAACAGAAAATCAACAATTATAGTTGATGATTTCAATACTTCCCTTGCAGCAACTGTTAGAACTACTAGACAGAATACTGACAAGGATATCAATTTGAAAAACAGAGTCAACCAACAGGATCCAACTGACAGCAGTAGGTCACTCCATACAATAGCAACAGAAGATACCTTGTTTTCAACTGTCTGTTGAGTAGACATCAAAACATACCATATCCAGGGCCACAGAACAAACTGCAACAAATCTAAAATAATAGATGTCACACAGATCGCTTTCTCTAGCCATAATATAATCAAACTAGAAATCCATAACATAAACACGAGAAGATCTCTAAACATATGCAAGTTAAGCAGCCCAATCCTAAATAACCCATGGTCAAAGTTGAAGTTCCAAAGGAAATTTTAAAAATACATAGACGTGAATGAGAGTAAAAATATAATATATCAAAATGTGAAATGCAGTTAAAGCAATCTGAAAAGGAAACTAATAGAGAAATGGTCTCAAAATCAATGGTCTAAGAAACTAGAAGAAGAGCAAGATAAACCAAAGTAAAGCAAAGAAATAATATACAGCAGAAATCAACAAAATTTAAAACAGAAAAGCAGTAGAGAAATTAATAAATAAAAATCTGATACTTCAACAAACATCAGTAAAACTGATAAACCTTCAGCAAGATTGACAGATAAAAAGAGAGAATAAACGAATCACCAAAATCAGAAATAAAACAGAACTCACAGAAGATCCTGAAGCCATTCAAAGGCTATTAGGAAAATACTATGATCTATTTTATGCTCATATATGCAACAATTTAGAAGAAATGGGTCAAAGAAAAAGTCTATAGGAAAATTTTAAAAATACATAGAACTATATGAATTGAAAATACTACATATTAAAATATACATATAAAGCAAACTTCTAACACTAAATGCTTATATTAAAATGGAGCAAAAGTCTCATTTCTCAAATGAATGAAAACCAAAATAAAAAAAACTCAACCATGATAAAATGCAGTCTTATAATCCTATGACCATAACAAAATTGAACTTTAAATCTGTAATTTAAAATCTCCTGAACAAGAAATCTCCAGGCCCTGAGAGTCTCACTGAAGAATCCTCCCAAGTATTTAAAACAGGAACAACACCAGGTTTACACATTATCAACCCCCCAAAATAGAAGAAACTCTTTTCATTTTATGAGGCCAGTATTATCACATAAAACCAGATAAAACAGGTATACAGAAAGAAAACTGCAGACCAATATTGTCCATAAACTCGGGTGCAAAGTTCCTCAACTACTTTTTAGCAAACCAATTACAACAATAGGTTTGTTGGACAATTAACAAGTGGGATTTATTCCAAGTATGCAATGTCATTAATTATACCAAAAGACTAAAGAAGAAAAATCACATGATCATATCAGTTATGTGGGAAAAGCATTTGACAAACACAACACCCATTTTTTTATGAAACCCCGCAAACCCTCATCATATTAGAACAAAGGGGAAGTACTTCAGTTTGATAAAGAGCGCCTTCATCACACAGAACTAAGATCACTTCCCTCATGGCTCAGACAGTAAAGAATCTTCCTACAACACGGGAAACCTGGTTTCAATCCCTGGGTTGGGAAGATTCCCTGGAGGAGGGCCTGGCAACCCACTTCAATGTTCTTGCCTGGAGAACCCCTGTGGACAGAGGAGCCTGGCATGTTAACATCCACGAGATCACAAAGAGTCAGGCACGACTGAGTGACTAAGCACAAGATACACTTAATGATGAATGAGCGGATTCCTTCCCTTAATATGCCCACTCTCATCACTGTTACTTAACAAAGTACTGGAAGTTCTAGCTGCTGCAATAAGAAAAGAAAAAGAAACAACGGCGTAACAATTGGAAAGAAGGATATAAACTGTCCCGATTTGCAGATGGCATGATTGTTTATATAGAAAACTGAAGGAACCCACACACAAAATATAAAAGAACTAAGTGAGTTCAGCAATGTCTCAGGAAATAAGTGTATGTTCAGTCACTCAATCATGTCCAACTCTTTGCAACCCCATGGGCTGTAGCCCACCAGGCTCCTCTATCCATGGAATTTTTCAGGCAAGAATACTGGGGTGAATTGCCATTTCCTACTTCAGGGGATCTTTCCAACCCAGGGATTGAACCCACGTCTCTGGTGTTTCCTGTGTTGAAAGGTGGATTCTCTACCACTCGTGCCATCTGGGAAGCCCCTCAGGAAATAAGATCATGCATAAAAGTTAATCGTATTTCTATAAACTAACAATGAACAAGTGGAAACTGAAATCTAAAATGCAATACCATTTTTAATCACTCCAAAGAAAATTAAATACTTATAGACTTAATAAAACATGTATGCTAAAAATTAAAAAAATACTGATAGAAAAAAAATCAAAGAACACCTAAATAAATGTCAACATATACTGTGTTCATGGACAGAAAGACTCATCATTATAAAGATGTCAGTTCAGTTCAGTTCAGTTCAGTCACTCAGTCGTGTCCGACTCTTTGCGACCCCATGAATCGCAGCACGCCAGGCCTCCCTGTTCATCACCATCTCTCGGAGTTCACTCAGACTCACATCCATCGAGTCCGTGATGCCATCCAGCCATCTCATCCTCTGTTGTCCCCTTCTCCTCCTGCCCCCAATCCCTCCCAGAATCACAGTCTTTTCCAGTGAGTCAACTCTTCGCATGAGGTGGCCAAAGTACTGGAGTTTCAGCTTTAGCATCATTCCTTCCAAAGAAATCCCAGGGTTGATCTCCTTCAGAATGGACTGGTTGGATCTCCTTGCAGTCCAGGGGACTCTCAAGAGTCTTCTCCAACACCACAGTTCAAAAGCATCAATTCTTCAGCNTGTCCATCACCATCTCTCGAAGATTACTCAGACTCACGTCCATCGAGTCTGTGATGCCATCCAGCCATCTCATCCTCGGTCGTCCCCTTCTCCTCCTGCCCCAAATCCCTCCCAGCATCAGAGTCTTTTCCAATGAGTCAACACTTCTCATGAGATGGCCAAAGTACTGGAGTTCCAGCTTTAGCATCATTCCTTCCAAAGCAATCCCAGGGTTGATCTCCTTCAGAATGGACTGGTTGGATCTCCTTGCAGTCCAAGGGACTCTCAAGTACTCAGCCATAAAAAGGAACGCATTTGAGTCAGTTCTGATGAGGTGGATGAAGCTAGAGCCTATTACACAGAGTGAAGTCAGTGAGAAAGAGAAAGAGAAATAACCTATACTAATGCATAAATACAGAATCTAGAAAGATGGTACCAAAGAATTTACTTGCAGGGCAGCAGTGGAGAAACAGACATAGAGAATAGACTTATGGACATGGAGAGAAGGAAGGAGAGGGTGAGATCTATGGAGAGAGTAACATGGAAACTTATATTACCATATGTAAAATAGACAGTCATGGGAATTTGCTGTATGTCTCAGGGAACTCAAACAGGGGCTCTCTATCAACCTAGAGGGGTAGGATGGGGAAGAAGACGGAAGGGAGATTCAAGAAGGAGGGGAAATATGTTTACCTGTGACTGATTCATGTTGAGGTTTGACAGAAAACAACAAAATTCTATAAAACAATTATTCTTTAATTAAAAATCAATTAATTAAAAAAATTTAAAGGTAAAAGGGCAATAAATGATACTCAGAATGACTTCATATAAACCATGCCTCTTTCCCTTCCTCCGCCAAATACACACAAGCAGCTGAAAATGTTGAAAAATCACTTTCCAACTACAAGTGCTTAAAATATGTAATGTGTTAGCTTACTTTATCACCAGAGTCTAAACTTGATCTGGGATTGCCTGCTGTACAATTAAGAAAACTCTTCAGGTTATTTTTTTCTTTTAAATCCTGAAAATGTAACTACAGGCATACCTTCTTTCATTGCACACTGCTTCACTGCACAACAGATAATGTGTTGTGTTTTTTTTTTTTTTAACATTAATGGAAGGTTTGCAGCAACCTGCAAGGCTATTGGTACCATTTTCCAATGGCATTTGCTCACTTTGTGTCTCTGTGTCCCATTTTGGTAATTCTCACAATATTTCAAACTTTTTCATTGTTATTATATTTGTTGTAGTGACCTGTGATCAGTGATTTTGATGTATTATTGTTATTGTTTAGTTAGTTCAGTCGCTCAGTCATGTCCGACTCTTTGCAGCCCCATGAATTGCAGCACACCAGGCCTCCCTGTCCATCACCAACTCCCGGAGTTCACTCAAACTCACGTCCATCGAGT
>SJYT01022380.1:10138-24738 GCA_006410635.1 Cephalophus harveyi
TTCCTTTGATAGAGAATGAAATTAAAAGAAAAATTTTAAAAGAGGGACAAGAAAACACTGACATCAACTCAAAAGTTATTTTTTGCTGATGTTTAGTTAACAAAGCTCTAAATAGTTACTAGTCTTCCATCTGCAATCAAGTATAATAAACCTTCACAGCAGAAGTCAAATTCTAGGGGGAAAAAGTTGGAAGCTCACACTTATACCATAAAACCTTGTTTATTGCAACCATCAGTCTTCTAAGATATTCCCCACAATGGGATTTGGTAAAGCCATTACAAGGTGCCGTATGACTTCCATTTGCCTACAGTAAATAGAATGTCAGAAGTGTCAGGGGGAAATAAATATCAGGCTGGTTAAAAGGGAGCAGAGATGGCTCAAAGCATCATTGAGGGGATTGATTTATCTGGCATGCTGTAATGACTGCAGATGTGGATCTGTTATTCTAGATGAGCAATGAATTTGATGAGCTGATAACACAGGGCCAGAGAGGACTGGTTTTAATTACTGATGAGGAATTTATTTGTAAAGTACTGTGATTTACTCAGGGTTTGTTCTGTTATTGACGGTTGACCTTGGGGCTTTTCTTTTCTTGTGAATTCCCAAAAAAGGTGCTTTTAAAAGAAATAATCAAACAAAAAGTATTTTATCTGTACTGAGAACACAGTGAAGTCATTTGAGATACATTGTTGGGGTGGAAACTAAATTTTTCTTACACATAAAAAGTTTGCAGTTCTGATTATTTGCTGCTTGTTGCTGATTTTTCCTCAGATATATTTTTGTCTTTTTCTTTTTAAGTAAGCCTTAATTCTGTGAATAGATGTTGGCATTTACTAGTGTGCCTCAATAAATTATTGAGGCTGATTTGGATGGAACCATGGGATGCCTAGCATAGCTACTTCATTAAATGATAGCTAATTAGTATAATTTGAATTGGAAGTCAGAGGGGAGTTTTTGGCTCTGACATAGTTCTCTTGATGACCAGCAGGTTTTTTGTGTTTAAGAATGATTCAGAATATTAAAATTAAAGAAAGGAAGATCAAAAGTGCAGTGACCATTTGTATTCATTGTATTAACTCCCTTCCTTAAAGTTACAGAATTTGCCTCAAATTAATTGATAAATTTTGGAATTTTTTGTGCTATTTGTATGCCTTTTATCCTGGTAAAATGGAGTTGAGTATGAAAATTTTATATATTGAAAATAATGTAGCACCTTTGGGTTTTCATCTAAAGTATATATTTAAAACTACGGTCTTCAAATCATCATATACCTGTTTTACTTTATAGTTCAACCAGCAGTTTACAGAAGTGATTCTGTAGTATTGATGGCAGACTCACTAACTTCAGTTGTTGGAGCTGATTGCAAGAAACATTGACCCTGTCCAGTTTATAAATACAGTTAATTGTTTGCAAGCTATTTAAAAAGCTACTAAAGCAGGAAAACACCTGTATCTCAAAGGTTCTTGAAGAGATCTGGCTTGCATTGAATGGTATTTATGTAGAGTTTGTTTGGGAGAAAGTCAAGGATCAAGTCAGCTGAGAGACTGTCACCTCATTTTCTGTTGCAGACTTTATATCTTACTGTATTTCTTTCTCATTTCACTTTTTTTTCTGAGGCCTAACAGGCAGTGGCACTGCAATTTCTTTGTCAAGGTTGTAATGTTTTCTCAAAAAATTATTATAAGATCTAGAATATTGAAAATCTACATGTGTAAATAAACTGAGGTTTGTATGTCTCCATTTTTTGCATGTGTAGATCAACAACTTACTATGTTATTTATAGTGAATTTCATTAACTAATATCCTGAATATTTTAGATGAGATAATTTTATGGGTAAAGAGAAATGAGTATATTTTAGAATGAATTTAAGCTTAAATAGCACCCCCAGTTGTATTATCATAATGTATACCTAATGTACATATGAGCTTCTCTGATGACTCAGTCTGTAAAGAATCTGCCTGCAGTGCAGGAGTGCTATGTACTTTGTCACTCATTCGTGTCCAACTCTGCAACACTGTGGACTGTAGCCCACCAGGCTCCTCTGTCCATGGGGATTCTCCAGAAAAGAATACTGGAGTGGGTTGCCATGCTCTCCTCCAGGGGATCTTCCCAACCCAGCAATCGAACCCAGGACTCCCACATTGCAGGCAAATTCTTTACCATCTGCTGCTGCTGCTAAGTCACTCAGTCATGTCCGACTCTGTGCGACCCCATAGACGGCAGCCCACCAGGCTCCCCCGTCCCTGGGATTCTCCAGGCAAGAACACTGGAGTGGGTTGCCATTTCATTCTCCAATGCATGAAAGTGAAAATTGAAACTGAAGTCGCTCAGTCGTGTCCGACCCTCAGCGACCCCATGGACTGCAGCCTTCCAGGCTCCTCCATCCATGGGATTTTCCAGGCAAGAGTAGTGGAGTGGGGTGCCATTGCCTTCTCCATCTTTACCATCTGAGCCATCAGGAAGTCCAAGAATGCTGGAGTGGATAGCCTATACCTTCTCCAGGGGATCTTCCTGACCAAAGAATAGAACCAGGGTCTCCTGCATTGCACGCAGCCTTTTTGCCAGCTGAGTTAGCAGTTCAGGAGACTTGGACTCAATCCCCAGGTCAGGAAGATCCACTGGAGAAGAAAACGGCAACCTACTCCAGTATTCTTGCCTGGGAAATCCCATGGACAGAGGAGGATGATGGACTTGTGACTGTGGGGTCACAAGATAGTTTAGTCACTAAGACATGACTTAGTGACTAAACCGTCATCACCAATGTACATACTCATGAAACTATGATTTTTTTGATTTATCAAACCAGCTTGGCTTGAATATTTTTAATATTTCTTTTTATGTATTTATTTATTTGGCTGTTCCAGGTTTTAGTTGTGGCATGTGGAATGTCTGATCTGTGGAATCTTTGTTGTTGTTCAGTCACTAAGCTGTATATGACTCTTCGTGACGCCATGGGCTGCAGCATGTGAATCTCCTTTGTCCTTCACTGTCTCCCAGAGTTTGCTCAAATTCATATCGTTTGAGTTGATATTGCTATTTAACCATATCATCCTCTGCTTCCTTCTTCTCCTGTCACTTTCAATCTTTCCCAGCCTCAGTGGTCTTTTCCAATGAGTTAGTTCTTCACATCAGGTGGCCAAAGTATTGGAGCTCCAGCTTTAGCAGCAGTCCTTCCAGTGAATAGTCAGAGTTGATTTTCTTGATGATGGACTGGTTTGATATCTTTGCTTTCCAAGAACTCTCAAGGGTCTTCTCCGGCACCACAATTTGAAAGCATCAATTCTTCAGTGCTCAGCTTTCTTTATGGTCCAACTCTCACATTCATACATGAAAAACCATAGCTTTGACTATAGAACCTTTGTCAGCAAAGTGATATCTCTGTTTTCAAGTACACTGTCTAGGTTTGTCATAGCTTTCCTTCCAAGGAGCAAGGGTCTTTCAAAAATTTCATGGCTGCAGTCACCATCCACAGTGGTTTTGGAGCCCAAGAAAATAAAATCTGTCACTGCTTCTACTTTTTTCCTTTCTATTTGCCATGAAGTGATGGGACTGATGCCATGATCTTAGTTTTCTGAACGGTGAGTTTTAAACCAGCTTTTTCACTCTCCTGTTTCACCATGATCAAGAGGCTCTTTAGTTCCTCTTAATTTTCTACCATTAGAGTGGCATCATCTTCATATGTGAGGTTGTTTATATTTCTCCCGGCAATCTTGATTCCAGCTTGTGATTCATCCAGCCTGGCATTTCCCATGATGTACTCTGCATATAAGTTAAATAAATAGGGTGACAATATACAGCCTT
The DNA here is from genome assembly GCA_006410635.1 of Cephalophus harveyi. Lineage (NCBI taxonomy): Eukaryota > Metazoa > Chordata > Mammalia > Artiodactyla > Bovidae > Cephalophus > Cephalophus harveyi. Next base: position 13,941 of record SJYT01022380.1, read on the forward strand.
ATTGTACTCCTTTCCCAGTTTTGAACCAGTCCATTATTCCATGTTCAGTTCTGTTTCTTCTTGACCTGCCTGCAGATTTCTCAGGAGGCAGGTAAGGTGGTCTGGTATTCCTGTTTCTTTAAGAATTTTCCATAGTTCATTGTGATCCACACAGTCAAAGTCTTTAGCATAGAAGTAGATGTTTTTCTGGAATTCCCTTGCTTTCTCTATGATCCAATGGATGTTGAAAATTTGACTCTGGTTCCTCTGACTTTTCTAAACCCAGCTGTACATCTGGAAGTTCTCAGTTCATATGCTGCTGAAGCCTAACTTGAAGGATTTTGAGCATTACCTTGCTAGAATGTGAAATGAGTGCAGTAATCTGGTAGTTTGAACCTTCTTTGACATTTTCCTTTTTTGGGATTGGAATGAGAACTGACTTTTTCCAATCCTATCGCCACTGCTGAGTTTTCCAAATTTGCTAACATAGTGTAGCACTTTAACAGCATCATCTTTTAGGATTTTAAATAGCTCAGCTGGAATTCCAATAGTTCACTAGCTCTGTTCTTAGTAATGCTTCCTAAGGTCAACTTGACTTCACACTCCTGGATTTCTGGTCTCGATGAGTAACCACACCAGAGTGGTTATCTAGGTCATTAAGACTTTTTAAAAATATAAATTTATTTATTTTAATTGGAGGTTAATTACAGTATTGTATTGGTTTTGCCATACATCAACATGAATCCACCACAGGTATACACATGTTCCCCATCCTGAACCCCCCCTCCCTCCCCGTACCATCCTTCTGGGTCGTCCCAGTGCACCAGCCCCAAGCATCCTGTATCCTGCATCGAATCTGGACTGATGATTCATTTCATATATGATATTAAACATGTTTCAATGCCATTCTCCCAAATCATCCCACCCTCTCCCTCTCCCACAGAGTCCAAAAGACTGTACTATACATCTGTGTCTCTTTTGCTGTCTCACATGCAGGGTTATTGTTACCATCTTTCTAAATTCTATATATATGCATGAGTATACTGTATTGGTGTTTTTCTTTCTGGCTTACTTCACTCTGTATAATAGGCTCCAGTTTCATTCACATTAGAACTGATTCAAATGTATCCTTTTTAATGGCTGAGTAATACTCCATTGTGTATATGTACCACAGCTTTCTTATCCATTCATCTGCTGCTGGACATCTAGGTTGCTTCCATGTCCTGACTATTATAAACAGTGCTGCAATGAACATTGGGGTACATGTGTCTCTTTCAATTCTGGTTTCCTCGGTGTATATGCCCAGCAGTGGAATTGCTGGGTCATAAGACCTTTTTTGTATAGTTCTTCTGTCTGTTGTTGCCACCTCTTCTTAATCTCTTCTGTTTCTGTTAGGTCCACACCATTTCTGTCCTGTATCACCCCCATCCTTGCATGAAGTTTTCCCTTGTTACCTCTAATTTTCCTGAGGAGATCTCCAGTCTTTCCCATTCTGTTGTTTTCCTCTACTTCTTTGCATTGTTCATTGAAGAATGCCTTATTATCCCTCCTTGCTATTCTCTGGTACTCTGCTTTCAGTTGAGAATATCTTTTCCTTTCTCCCTTGCCTTTCTCTTCTCTTCTCTCTTCAGATATTTGTAAAGCCTCCTCAGAAAACCACTTTGCCTTCTTGCATTTCTTTTTCTTTGGGATGGTTTTGTTCACTGCCTCCTGTACAGTATTATGAGTCTCTGTCTGTTGTTCTTCAGGCATTCTGTCTATCAGATCTAATACCCTGAATCTATTCCTCTCCACTGTATAATCATAAGGGATTTGATTTAGGTCATATCTGAATAGTCTCATAGTTTTCCCTACTTTCTTCAATTTAAGTCTGAATTTTGCAAAAAGGAACTCATGATCTGAGCCACAGTCAGCTCCAGGTCTATTTTTTGCTAACTGTATAGAACTTCTCCATCTTCAGCTGCAAAGAATATAGTTAATCTGATTTCAGTATTGACTGTCTGGTGATGTTGACGTGTAGAGTCCTCTCTTGTGTTGTTGGAAGAGGGTGTTTGCTATGACCAATATGTTCTCTTGAGAAAACTCTGTTAGCCTTTGCCCTGCTTTATTTTGTACTCTGATACAAGCTTGCCTGTCACTCTAGGTATCTCTTTGACTTCCTACTTTTGCATTCCAATCCCTATGATGAAAAGGACGTTTCTTTGGTGTTACTTCTAGAAGGTCTTGTAGGTCTTAATAGAACCATTCAACTTCTACTTTTTTGGCATTAGTGATTGGGACATAGACTTGGATCACTGTGATGATGAATGGTTTGCCTGGGAAATGAACTGAGATCATTGGGTCGTTTTTGAGATTGCACCCAGGTACTGCATTTTGGACTCCTTTGTTGACTATGAGGGCTACTCCATTTAGCCTTCTACTCCTTAGAGGGCTAGTCCCATTCTAAGGGACTCTTGCCTGTAGAAGTAGATATAATGGTCATCTGAATTAAATTTGCCCATTCCTGTCCATTTTAGTTCACTGATTCCTAAGATGTCGATGTACACTCTTGCCATCTCTGGCTTGACCATATCCAATTTACCTTGATTCATGGACCTAACATTCCAGGTTCCTATGCAATATCATTCTTTATAGCATCAAACTTTACTTTCACCACCAGACACATCTGCAACTGAGTGTCATTTCTGCTTTGGCCCAGCTACTTCATTCTTTCTGGAGCTATTTGTAATTGCCCTGCACTCTTTCCCAGTAGTTTATTGAATACCCTCTGTCCTGTGGGGCTCATCTTCTGGTTTCATATCTTTTTTGCTCTTTCCTACTGTCCATGGGGTTCTCATGGCAAAAATACTGGAGTGCATTGCCATTCCATCCTCCGGTGGACCATGTTTTGTCAAAACTCTTCACTATGACCTGTCTGTCTTGGGTGGCCTGCACAACATGGCTCATAACTTTATTGAGTTACATAAGCCCCTTCACCATAAGTTTGTAAAGGGATGGGATCTTTAGTTGTGGCATATGTGATCTATTTCCCTGACCAGTGATTGAACCCTTGCCCCCTTCTTTGAGAGTATGGAATCTTAGCCATTGGACCATCAGGGAAGTTCTGGCTTGAATATTTTTAATTGGAGTAGATTATACTGCAACATCATATACAGATGTGAGAGTGGACCATAAAGAAGGCCGAGAGCCAAAGAAATGATGCTTTTGAACTGTGGTGCTGGAAAAGACTCTTGAGAATCCCTTGGAAAGCAAGGAGATCAAACCTGTCAATCGTAAAGGAAATAAGCTCTGAATATTCATTGGAAGGACTGATGCTGAAGCTGAAGCTCCAGTACTTTGGCCATATAATGTGAAGAATCAACTCAGTGGAAAGGACCCTGATGATGGGAAAGACTGAGAGCAGGAGGAGGAGAGGGAAATGGAGGATGAGATGGTTGGAAGGCATCATTGACTCAATGGACATGAGTTTGAGAAAACACCAGGAGATAGTGAAGGACAGGGAAACCTAGCATTCTGCAGTCAATGAGGTTGCAAAGAGTTGGAAATGACTGAGTAACAGAACAACAAATACTACGAAGCTACAATAATCAAAACAGCATTGTACTAGTACAAAAACAGATTAACATAGGTTAATGGAACAGTTATTGAGAATCCAGAAATAAACCCATGCCCCTATGGTCAATTAACCCATGACAAATGAGGCAAGGATATACAATGGAGAAGAGACAGTCTCTTCAATAAGTGGTACTTGGAAAACAGCTACATGTAAGAGAATGAGATTATAACGTTTCCTTTTTTTTTTACATATATATTATTTTTCAGACTGTTTTCCATTATAGGTTATTACAAGATATTGAATATAGGTCCCTGTACTATACAATAAAACTTCATTGCTTTTTTTTTTTAATTAGAAATCTAGCATCCTATTCATACTGAGTCAAACAATTGGACTCAAAATGTCATAAAAATTTTAAAGATTCATAATATTTCTAAGATATATTATATTACACAAACTATATATATATGTATACAAGAAAGCTTTTTTATTATGCTTGATAAAGGCTTGTGAAAGAACATCAAAAAAAAGAAAAGATGGAGAAATTGGAAAACAAGCTAAATGAAATGGAAGCACTGAATATGAAATAAAAAAAAAAGTGAAACAAACTAGACAAAAGACCATCATATAGTCGAGTTGTTTTTCAAACATGGATGTTTGTTAGAAATGTATCTGGAGCTTTCGAGAAAAGAAAAGCAATACCTGGGAATTTGTATATTGTATATTGAAAAATCCAGGATAATTCAAAGTTACATTTTCTGTATTCATATCTCAAGACCTTTCTTCACTGCCACTTTCTTCCTTTCTCTTTAGAAAATGACAATATCGCCTGACTCTACTGTTGTATCTACTTGTTAAACATGTCCAAAGTCAGCCTGTCAAGAAAATGTTTATAGTTATTAGGCAGATAAGGTCTGTGTAGTCAAGGCTATGGGTTTTCCTGTGGTCATGTATGGATGTGAGAGTTGGACTGTGAAGAAGGCTGAGCACCTAAGAATTGATGCTTTTGAACTGTGGTGTTGGAGAAGACTCTTGAGAGTCCCTTGGACTGCAAGGAGATCCAGCCAGTCCATTCGGAAGGAGATCAGCCCTGGGATTTCTTTGGAAGAAAAGATGCTAAAGCTGAAACTCCAGTACTGTGGCCACCTCATGCAAAGAGTTGACTCATTGGAAAAGACTCTGATGCTGGGAGGGATTGGGGGCAGGAGGAGAAAGGGACGACCGAGGATGAGATGGCTGGATGGCATCACGGACTCGATGGATGTGAGTCTGAGTGAACTCCGAGATATGGTAATGAACAGGGAGGCCTGGCGTGCTGTGACTCATGGAGTTGCAAAGAGTTGGACACGACTGAGCGACTGAACTGAACTGAGGCAAACTAGAATATTCTCTCCTTTAAGCTTGTGTAAAATCTTGAGTCCTAGAGTCTAAAAGTTGATGAAATCAATAATTAAAATCACTGGTACAAACTACACTCAAAGGCTACTTCCTGATTTACCTTCATTCCTAACCTAAACTACAAAAATGCATCAACATAAGGATAGGAATGGGAATTTCTTTCAAACATCCTACAGTGAAGGCTATGTTAGGGTAAAGAACTTTTTTTGTTTGTTTGCTTCATTTCTTACATGATATTATACTTGTTTCAATGCCATTCTCCCAAATCATCCCACCCTCGCCCTCTCTCACAGAGTCCAAAAGTCTGTGTCAAAGTCCATCTCTCTTTTGCTGTCTCACATACAGGATTATCATTACCATCTTTCTAAATTCCATATATATGTGTTAGTATATTATTTTGGTGTTTTTCTATCTGGCTTACTTCACTCTGTATAATTGGCTCCAGTTTCATCCACCTCATTAGAACTGATTCAAATGTATTCTTTTTAATGGCTGAGTAATACTCCATTGTGTATATGTACCACAGCTTTCTTATCCATTCATCTGCTGCTGGACATCTAGGTTGCTTCCATGTCCTGGCTATTATAAACAGTGCTGCGATGAACATTGGGATACACGTGTCTCTTTCTATGTACCATGGAAACATCCTAACATTTCTATGTACCATATATAAATAGAAACTCAAAATGGATTAAAGATCTAAATGTAAGACCTATAACCATAAAACCATAAACCTAAAACCATAAAACTCCTAGAAGAGAACATAGGCAGAACACTCTTTGATATACATGGTAGCAAAGTTTTTTTTTTTTTTTTTTTTTAATCTGTATCCTCAGGCGAAAGAAATAAAAGCAAAAATAAATGAATGGACATGATTAAACTTACACAAGCTCCTTCTTCAGTGCAATCTCCTGACAATATTCTATTAGTGTCCATGACCAAACTCCAACCAAAAAAAAAAAAAAGAAGTAAATCACTTAAATTCCATTTACTATGGTTAGACTGAGAAACCAGAATTAAATACTTTTGGAACATACTTAAGAGGCTGCTGCTGCTGCTGCTAAGTTGCTCCAGTCACGTCCGACTCCGTGTGACCCCATAGACGGCAGCCCACCAGGCTCCTCTGTCCCTGGGATTCTCCAGGCAAGAACACTGGAGTGGGCTGCCATTTCCTTCTCCAGTGCATAAAAGTGAAAAGTGAAAGTGAAGTCGCTCAGTCGTGTCCGACTCCTAGCGACCCCATGGACTGCAGCCTACCAGGCTCCTCCGTCCATGGGATTTGCCAGGCAAGGGTACTGGAGTGGGGTGCCATTGCCTTCTTCACTTAAGAGGCTCCTGATAGACAAAGGAATAAAGGTGGAGTATACACTTGCCTATGAATTGTGTCTATGTTGTGATATATAATGAATAAATCAGAATTTATGTATCTAAACTAGTTATTTAGATATAAATATTTCCCACACATAGTGCTTTTGCTTATAACATTTTTGAGTCACCATTTTGGGGATTATATTCTAATCATGTATTTTATTTTTCTTAGTGATGTCAGTTCTTTTAGTATGGCTTATCTTTCATTATAAATCAGAAAATGTACATATTAGTGAAAAAATATAAAACTCAAGTAATCTTTTTCTGTCTCATTTTGCTTGTTCTTTTTGCTGGCTTTGTAAAGATTGGAATTCTTTCTTCCTTCCTTGCCTTCTGTGACAATTTAATTTTCTGGTTTTCTTTGGCCTCTTTCATCACTCTTCATCGTTTGCTGGTCCCACTTTTAGCCCCATACCTAATGAATAACAAAATTCTCTCCTGTGTTCTCTGCTTTTCTACTTCTGAATTCACTTCCTTGACGAGTTTGTGAGTTTAACTGTTACCTCTTCAGAAATGATCTGCAAATTCCAGAAACAACAGCTTCTGTTTTCTGTCTTAAAATTCTATCTGCCTTCTATCATGTCCTACTTCATATATCCCAAACTGAACTTTAGAATTTTCACCTATTTCCTCTATTCATAATTTCCTCTGTTAATATTGATTATATATGCAATAATGTATATATTTTTCATAGTTGTGTATAGCATCTCTTGATTTCATTTAAAAATTTATGATTCCCACTCACACTTTCCTGACTTTTGACCCCATTCACCCCTTTTCTCTCCTTTCCTATTTTCTATTTCCAGGCAACCCTAACACACAAAACCTCTAATGTTGAAATAGCTTCTTGGCTTTTTCAGCCTCTTTTTCTGGTTTATCCTTCATATTACTTCCAGAATGATGATTTTTAAAATTTTATGGAATGCTGTTATTTTCTTTAGAATATTTAGTGAATTTTTAGTGACTTTCTAGTTGCCTTTAGCATTACATTTGTACTCCCAAGCTAATTATTCAGTCCTTTCCATATTGATTATCTCCTACCTGTAAGTAGTCAAGTGTGGATGTGAGAGTTGGACCATAAGGAAAGCTGTGCACCAAAGAATTGATGCTTTTGAACTGTGGTGTTGGAGAAGACTTTTGAGAGTCCCTTGGACTGCAAGGAGATCAAACCAGTCAATCCTAAAGGAAAATAGTCCTGAATATTCATTGGAGGGACTGATGCTGAGGCTGAAGCTGCAATACTTTGGCTACTTGATGCAAAGAGCTTACTCATTGGAAAGGACACTGATGCTGGGAAAGACTGAAGGCAGGAGAAGGGGACAACAGCAGACAGGATAGTCGGATGGCATCACTGACTAAATGAATGTGAGTTTGAACAAGCTCCGAGAGATGATGAAGGACAGGGAAGCCTGGCGTGCTCCAGTCCATGGGGTTGCAAAGAGTTGCAACAGTCACACATGACTCAGTGACATCTTGGGTTTTCATTCTACAGCTTTAATGATCACTCATGGGCTTGTGGCTCACAGATTAATATCTTATGTTTGATGTTGTAGAAGAATGATGAAACTGGTGAATCAAGTCACTTGACTTTACCTCTAGCCAAGTAAGCATGTATAAGTCAGAGATGTCTACAGTGCATGCAGAAGATACTTAGTAAAAATGTTGATTGAATTAAAATACTGTCTTAAAGTGTTTTCTCTATATATGATTATTTAAGTATAGTTATCTTTATTTCCATGAATGAACATATATATCACAGCTGTAATGAAATCCAAAGAGCTTTCTGTGTTAGTTTTAGATCCTCCTCTGTTTCTATTCAGTTTATTATAAATTTTTCTTTATGCAAGCTACACACAGTATACTACTGTTCCTCATCCTTAAAAGATAAACGTTTTTGTTTGTATTTATTGTTTTTACCAAGTAGAAGAAAGTTAACTCTCAAAATATTCCTTATTTTCCTTAACCTCTCAGCAGAGTTGGGCATTTAATGGTTTCTGGGCATTCTTTCTTATTTTGGCTTCTTTGGAATAATTTTCTTAATTTCTTCCCTATCAGCTTGGTCTCTTTTTATAGACTTTTTTAAAAAACTTGATGTGTACGTCACATATGTTTGGAAGTAGACCTTTATTTATCCTGATTTTCTTTTGGAGGCACTATTCCTCCAATGGTATAGTTAAGATTTATTGAATTTAGAAAATTTTTTTCCTTTTTTAAAAATATAAATTTATATATTTTAATTGGAGGTTAATTACTTTACAATATTATATTGGTTTTGCCATACATCAACATTTTATGGGATTTTACGACTTGTCTGTTTAAGATTCAAGATAACGAAAATTAGCAGCTTTCATAGTTTTCAGAGTCTTTGGGTTCACAGTGAAGGAACTTATGGTTGAACTGAATTTTCTTACATCTCTTTATCTGTTTAGAGAATTTCACAGTCATTTAGCATTTGTATCATCTAAAAGATACAGCGAAAGAAACCTAAACTTCTTGTATAGAAAATAAAATTTATTTAATTCGAGTATTTGTTGTTCAATTACTAAGTTGTGTCCAACTCTTTGTGACTCCATCGACTGCAGCACATCAGGGTTCTCTGTCCTTCAGTATCTCCCGGAGCTTGCTCAAACTCATGTCCATTAAGTCAGTGATGCCATCTAACCATCTCATCCTGTGTTGCCCCCTTCTCCTTGTGCCTTCAGTCTTTTCTAGCATCAGGTTCTTTTCCAGTGAGTTGGCTCTTTGCATCAGGTAGCCGAAATATTGGAGCTTCAGCTTCAGCATCAGTCCTTCCAATGAATATTCAGGGTTGATTTCCTTTAGGATTGACTGATTTGATCTCCTTCAAGTCCAAGGGACTCTCAAGAGTCTTCTTTAACACCACAGTTCAAAAGCAGCAATTCTTCAGCACTCAGCTTTCTTTATGGTCCAACTGTCACATCCATACATGTATATTGACTATGTGGACCATTGTCAGCAAAGTGATGTTTTTGCTTTTTAATATGCTGTCTAGGTTTGTCATAGCTTTCCTTCCAAGGAGTAAGCATCTTTTAATTTCATGGCTGCAGTAAATTAACATTCTGGAAAACAAATTTGACACTAAATTATGAAGAAAAATTTTATGATGTCAGGATGTTGCATAAGGTGTAGGGAATAAGATAATTTCCTTTCTCTTTTTCCTCTCTCTGTCTCATTCTTGGTTATAGTCCACAGTATTCCCTATAATTAACTGTTTCCTTCTTATTGGGGATATTTCTTTTCCCACTTTATTTTTTTTTCTCTACACATTTTGGGAAATAAGTTACCCTTTGGAAGGCAAATAGTTGACAAATTGGATCATATCTCTAGAATCTTGTAAATCTGGATCTAAGTAAAACATGAGTTCAATCTCAGAAATTCTACCATTTAAGAATTCTTCATAATATATACCCAGAACAGACTGAAGTTTGTTAGGTATTCTCCTTGGGAAGACTTTGCAAAGCAAAACAATAATGGTAAGACTGAATATGTATTATTTTAAAAACTATGTAAGACAATTTTGAAGTATTTTAGTCATATCTAGTTTCATACAAACAGTGGATGCACTATGTTGCAGAATATAAATAGACTTCTATAAAACTGAGATTCTTTTTCAATAGGTAGTGGATGCATGTGTTAAGAAAAATTACAAAAGGCTATGGTGTTAAAAAGAAATCTTCCTTCAATCAATCCCTGTTTGCCTGTCACCCAGTTCCCTTTGATTGGGGTTACATTTATTGGAGGTTGTGGCACTTCGGTTCTGAACATCCACCCCTTGCTAATTAGCTGAGTAGCCTGAGAAGAGGTTGGTGAGGATGTAGGCACAAGGGCTAGGTTCTTGTGTTCTTGGTAGATAGCAAAAATGAATAGCAATAGTCATAAACATTGAAAAATAACAGGACTATAATAATTATGCAGGCATTTCTTTATTCAATATGATATTGAAATACTATATTTTACTTTAGAATGGTATAATAATAAAAGAAACATAAAAGGGATATAAAGACTTGGAAAGGTAAGAATGCAATAAACATAGTAACTTAAATGCCATGTTAATCAGGTATGTCGGAGAAGGCAATGGCACCCCACTCCAGTACTCTTGCCTGGAAAATCCCATGGATGGAGGAGCCTGATAGGCTACAGTCCATGGGGTCGCTAAGAGCTGGACACGACTGAGCGACTTCACTTTCACCTTTCACTTTCATGCATTGGACAAGGAAATGGCAACCCACTCCAGTGTTCTTGCCAGGAGAATCCCAGGGACAGAGGAGCCTGGTGGGCTGCCGTCTATGGGGTCGCACAGAGTCGGACACGACTGAAGTGACCTAGAAGAAGAAGAATCAGGTATGTTGTTGGTTCTATTTTTAGAATGTGTAGCATGTTATTATTCTTTGTTTTCATACATTGTGTTGTCAGCCAACTGGACAGCCATATAGAATATAGAATAATGTGACTGTTAGTCAGTTCAGTTCAGTTGCT
>SJYT01022388.1:5422-61627 GCA_006410635.1 Cephalophus harveyi
CCATTTCTGTCCTTTATCGAGCCCATCCTTGCATGAAATGTTCCCTTGGTATCTCTAATTTTCTTGAAGAGATCTCTAGTCTTTCCCATTCTGTTGTTTTCCTCTATTTCTTTGCATTGATCACTGAAGAAGGCTTTCTTATCTCTTCTTGCTATTCTTTGGAACTCTGCATTCAGGTGCTTATATCTTTCCTTGTCTCCTTTGCTTTTCACCTCTCTTCTTTTCACAGCTATTTGTAAGGCCTCCCCAGACAGCCATTTTGCTTTTTTGCATTTCTTTTCCATGGGGATGGTCTTGATCCCTGTCTCCTGTACAATGTCATGAACCTCATTCCATAGTTCATCAGTCACTCTGTCAATCAGATCTAGTCCCTTAAATTTTTTCTCACTTCCACTGTATAATCGTAAGGGATTTGATTTAGGTCATACCTGAATGGTCTAGTGGTTTTCCCTACTTTCTTCAATTTAAGTCTGAATTTGGCAATAAGAAGTTCATGATCCGAGCCACAGTCAGCTCCCGGTCTTGTTTTTGCTGACTATATATATAGAGATTAAATAAACTGCTCCAGAAATTTGATACCAGAATCCAAACTCTGAAGTACTTAGTTGCACTAATTCTAAGAGGCATATTTTTTTCACATTTAAACATCTCTGAAATCTCTGGGGTTACCTGACAACATTAAAAAAAAATACAATTAAAAAAATTTTAAAGATACAATTAAAACTGGCAGCGGTTTTCTTCCTTAATGGTACATAAAGTAACACTGTGTTTATAACCTATGACGTCTGCATTTCTCTGACCAGTCTTGGTCACTTGTAATTTTTGTCTTAGTCATATTTAATTCCCCCATAGGACCTGACCCCATCCAGTACAGGGTAGACATTCAATAATTCCTTTATCTTCCTCCTTGTTACTCTTTTTCTCTCCATTTTATTGAGATATAATCGGTATATAAACTGTATTAGTTTAAAGCATACACCATAATGATTTGATGTATGCTTGTAATGCACAGTGATTACCACACTAAGTTTAGTTAACATCTATCACCTCACAATAAGACTCCTTAATGTACCTGCCCTTTCAGGGTGATTCCAGGTCTCTCTTTCCATTGACCAAGTTGTCCTGTGATTTCAGGGTAAAAGTTGTGACATCCCTAGTAGCTTAGTATACTAGCTTGCTAACTGGCACAAGAAGAACTAGTGTGTAGTCATATTTATAATTCTGACCCCAGAAAATTTCACATACCTCATATAGCTCAGAAAAAAATGACAAAATAACTGGGTGACGTGTTGTCTGTAGATTAAATGAGCTCATCACATCTGCGTCTTCTCTTCCCATGAAGCAACAGAGACCACGTGCTGTTTAATCCTTTCCATCGCCAGTTACTCAGCATCCACACATAATCTTCCACATGGGCAAAGATCCCACACCCATCAATGTTTGCAGCTCCCTAACACAATCCTTTCAAATAGACTTGAGCAGCATCTTTTCTGGCCCTACAAAAACTTCACAGGTGCCCCACCACTCCTGCCTTTGAATGTCCCTTATGATAGCTTTCATATAATCCATGTTAATATAATTCATTTGTTCTTATAAAGAAAGCTAGACTGAAAATCCAGGGCTTTCCTTGTGGCTCAGCTGGTAAAGAATCCTCGGGCAATGCAGGGGACCTAAGTTCCATCCCTGGGTTGGGAAGATCCCCTGGAGAAGGGAAAGGCTACCCACTCTAGTATTCTGGCCTGGAGAATTCCATGGACTCTATAGTCCATGGGGTTGCAAAGAGTCGGACATGACTGAGCGACTTTCACTTGCAGACTAAAAATCCAAGCCTAAATATAATGAGAATAACTTGCAGTACCCCTCATTTGCATATCATAAAAATATCTGAAGGACAAACAGAAAATCATACTAACTAATTTTTAAAATAAAAGTGTTTATCTAGAGTAAGGTAGTAATTGCATGCAGCTGGGTTGAAGCCAAGACCGAAATTTCCTGTGGTGCCAGAGGTAAATCTCCCATGTATATATGGGCAGCTCTCTTTCCAGCTCTGGGTTTATGAGGCTTTAAAAGCAGGTGACACACACATACCCCAACACCTCCAAACTATCTGCCTAAATTTACATTTATGGAGATTGCTGCCAGGTGAAACTTCTGCCCAAACCTAAAGACAAGCAACCACGTCAACTAAATGGAAACCTGTAAAAAGGTAAAGAGGAAACAGCCCTGAGGGGAACATGAACAGGATTCAACCTCATTTACAGAAACTTCACACACCTATTCAGACTCTGCAGGCCTGTGGAGCATGCTCTAGTGCATATGCTGGGTAGAATGTCAGGGAGTAAAGCCAGCCTTCATTTGACCTCTGTGCCTGCCACCCTCCTGACATTATTTGAGGCTCTCTCCTTCCCCCAAGTTCTTGAGATACATAGTCCTCACCTTTCTCCTCATTGGCCCTTCTTTGCACTAATTTAATTGGTTAACTTAATACGTCTCATCTTTTCCATCTTCACCAACACCCCCATCTCTTCATGTCCCCACAAAGTACACTATACCTTCAGAGCTTGAAATGTTCCATTTCTCCTTCCATGTCTTCCCTACCAAACAGGCTCTCTTCCTTTGTCAAGAGAGCCACTAATCCTTTAGATCCAGGAAACAGAGATGCTGAGACATTGCCATATTCTCAGAGTAGGCTAACTAAACTCCAGTCTTAAATAAACAACACATTAGTCACTCAAAAGACTTCAAGGCCAAAGACACATTAGCCCTACTACATCTGCCAGCACTGAAGTCTGAATCACACAGAAGCCTGAGTGAATTAAGGACTTGAGGTCAGCTTGGAAGAGCAGCCACACTTGGAATCTCCGTGGTTTTCCATAGCTCCAGGTAAAGATTCCTCCAGCAGTCCAAAGAATACATGCTGAAGTCTCAGTCTGGGATTCAATGGGCTTCTGAATTGGTCAGGGCTCTCTAAAGAAACAGAACCAATAGGATATATGAAGTGAAAGTGAAAGTGTTAGTCGCTCAGTTGTCTCCAACTCTGTGACCCCCTGGACTGTAGCCCACCAGTTCTCTTCTGTCCGTGGAACTCTCTAGGCAAGAATACTGGAATGGGTTGCCCTTCCCTTCTCCAGGTGATCTTTCTGACCCAGAGATCGAACCCGGGTCTCCTGCATTGCAGGCAGATTCTTTCCCATCTGAGCCATTAGGGAAACCACTAATACAATGTGTGTGTGTGTGTGTGTGTGTGTGTGTGTGTGTGTGTGTGTCTGTGTGTGTGTGTACACATAGATTTATTTTAAGTGATTGACTCAAGTAATGGTAGCAGGTCCAAATTGTGCAGGGCAGACTAGTAGGCTGGAAAGTCCAGCAAAGTCAATGTTGCACCCTTGAGTCCAAAGGCAGACTGGAAAGCTGAATTCCTTCCTCTTACAGGGACTTCAGTCTTTTCTATGAAGGCCTTCAACTGATTGGATAAGGCTTCCCTACATTATGGAGGGTAATCTGCTTTACTCAAAGTCCACCAATTAAGTGTTAATCACATTCGAAAAATACCTTCACAGCAACACAGCAACGTCTAGACTTGCATTTGACCAGACAACTATGGCCTACCACCATGGGTTCCAAGAAACCTAATCTCTCCCCAGGATCCTCTAAGCATGATGCCCTCTTCTCCAGGCCACTTAGCCTGGGAGCTGATCCATTCTCCATCTGTATAAAGTCACCCCTCTGACATAGTCATATCCCAAACATGAAAGATCCCAGAGGCCCAGAAATTTCTTAGCCACCCCAGATTTCAGGGGCAGGTCTCTCCCCTCCAGAGCTCAACATTATGTCCAAACATGGAAAGTGGGGTTCTTCTTCTCTCCACACCCACAAAGATCAAAATGGAGCCTTCTCACCCCACCAAGAGAATTGAACTGGATGGTCGATAGAGTCCCTGAATCCACCTGTCATATATTTCTAGACTGTGTCTCTTAAGCAACCAAACAGAACACTCTTAAGTATTTATCCTTAAATCACTCAGAGATCTCTAGATTGGTATCATTTTACTTTTTTAAAAAATGGGTATTTTTCATATATCAAAATTTATATATGTTAAGAAATGTGTTCATTTAATCTGTAAGCTTACTCATAATTTCAGAAATAGACTCATTCCTTACTGTTTTTGGCAATAGAAATTATAGCTCTGAGAAAACACAAATAAGAGAAGATACACCCCAGATTCAGAGACCATGTAAATTGAGTTCTTGAAACCACAGAGTAAGTTAGGAGGCAGAGTCACTGAAAACAAAGCTTGGCGCCAGTGTGTAGAGTGCTCACTCACTACAGTTGGCATCACTTTTATACGCAGCGGCTTTGTAAAGAATTCTGGAAGCCACAGGAGAGGAATGTCATTCAGCAGAGGGAAAAACAAAATATGAGCAATAGCATCTCCACCAGAGAGTAGATTTTCCACTTCTTCATTCTCTAGCCAGACAACTGCAAGCAACTGTAGCATCCTAATATGAGTTACCTAAGATCCTAGTAGCACTGTGGAAATGAAACGAGTTCCTCTATTCTTAGTACAACCCATCATTCAAATGGAAATGGGTGGCTGCAGCCAGCCCCCATAGAGCCTTGGGTTCAAGGAGGAAGTGGCCACCATTTCCGTTTCACGCTGGTCTGCTCCTTCCCCTCAGAAGGAAGTTGAATGCTATGAACAGCTGATCTTATCTGCCCTGTTAGCATCATTAGTATTTGACATTTACCCAGCATAGACAGTACATAAGGGTACTAAAACTAAAACTACATGGCGGGCCCTCAGCCCGATGTCAACCCCAGAATGTCAAAATGGTCAGCCACCAAAAATTCATAATAAGAGGGAGGGGACTTGCCTTGTCAGACTGAGAATTGGCCAGATTACAAAACAGGAAAAAGAACTTGAAAAAGGAAAGCAGATTTTTGGAAATGTGTCATTTCTTTCCTTCACTCATTGACCTCTTTTGTAGGACTTTTGCAAAGAAGGGATAACTATTTACAGAAATGGTTCACAGCCCACTAGAGGAAAGATAAGAAAATTATTACAGATTTCCTTTTGAATAGAAGAGGTTTTGATTTTGGGTGAATAGAAAAAAGTTCTTCTTACAAGTCGTAGTTAGTCACAGGAAAACTGAACATTTACAATAGCCCTGGTACCACAAGTCAAATTTGACATACAAAGAAAATGTCCTTATAACAAATAGAAAATGCGCATTTCTGTTTTACAGTAGGTCTTTGGGGCATGAGTCAAATTTTTGGCATACCAGTCATGTGACTTTAAACAACTCACAACTTTTGTGTCTCTGTCTCAGCATTTGTAAAATAGAGATAACAATGAAAGTAGTCTGAAAGTGTTATTGTGAAGATCCAGTGAAATAACACATATGAAACCCTGGCACAGTACTTGGCATATAGTAGGTACTCAATAGATATTAACTACAACGTGAGAGCTCTTCACAAACCTCTGAAAGTGAAAGTGAAGTCGCTCAGTCGTGTCTGACTCTTTACGACCCCATGGACACCAGGCTCCTCCGTCCATGGGATTTTCTAGGCAAGAGTACTGGAGTGGGTTGCCTTTTCCTTCTCCAGGGAACATTCTGACCCAAGGATCGAACCCAGGTCTCCCACATTGCAGACAGACACTTTACCGTCTGAGCCACCTCTCTAGCGTGACACAAATGCCAGTTCCCTTATATGAATGGTTACAGAATCAGCTTTTGTTGTTGTTGCTCAGTCGCCAAGTCATGTCTGACTCTTTGTGACCCCATGGACTGCAGCATGCCAGGCTTTCCTGTCCCTCACCATCTCCTGAAGTTTGCCCAAGTTCATGTCCACCAAATCAGTGATGTCATCCAACTTTTTCTGCCTTCAGTCATTCCCATCATCTGCTTTTAATTGCTTCCAAATAACATGTTTGCTCTCTGTAAACAGACCCATATGGTAAGAAGTGTCCTGTCACGGTGAGTTTCCTGTCTGACTAGAGGCCAAAGTAACAGAGAGGTGGCCTCCTGAACTGGGGAGGAAGGTGAGGGAAGAGGTACTGATTCCAAACTCCACTTCTGCCATGTTAATTGGGCTGCAAAGTCCTTCTGTTGCTGGTGCAGCAACATTTTTCATCTTCGATGCATGTGTATGCTAATGCTACTTCAGTCGTGTCTGACTCTGTGTCTGACTCTATGGGCTGTAGCCTGCCAGGCTCCTCTATCCATGGGATTCTCCAGGCAAGAATACAGGAGTGGGTTGCCATGCCCTCCTCCAGGGGATCTTCCTATCAGGGAACTTTGTAATTTCCTCAGTTCTGTCTCACCACAGCAAAAATTTGAAGTGACAGACCAGTGTCACAGCTCAGTTTCATTTGGCAAGCAGATGAAAATACATCCTCAAGCTGTGAGGGCAGGCCGACCCAAAAGAAACAAAGAGAAAAGAAGCCTGTGGCTCAATTTTGGCTCCTTTTTTGTTTTGTTTTGTTTTGTTTTGTTTTGTTTTTCTCCTCTTCCTGAGCCTGCCCTATGTAAATTGGGCTAGCCAGCAGCGCTGTTTGCTTCACGTGAGGTTCTCACCCCAGCCCTTGGACATTCCTTTCCTATTTTTGTGGGGTTTTCTTTCTTTGCCTTTTAGCCACCACTGTTTTGGACTCCTTTTTCCTATTCTAGGTACCTAATATTCCCCCCTCAAGAGAAGGGAGGCCCAATTCTTTGGGAATAGGGGCATCAAGGTCTCTCTTGCTACTTCCTGCTGAACTGGGACAGCAACGGGCATTGAGCCTCTCCCTCTTGCTAGTCTCAAGCTTCAGAGTCCTTATAGTGGTGTCCATCTAAGGGTGAGTGATATCTTCCATGGTCAGGTGTAGGTTTATATATCCTTGTTGAACTGGCACTGCATGTTGTAGCTTGTTGACCTGGGCAGAGACAAAATGGTTTAGACAATTGACAATACATGGAGTAATCATAAGCAGCATCAATATGGTGATAACAGGGATTAGTAGGGGCATTAACTCCAAATTCCTGCTTGCCAGGAGAAAAATCCCCCAAGAGAGATTGTAGCCACCACAAGAACTCTCCAGGTCGTTCTTTGAGATCCTGTAGGATCTGAATGTTTTTCTTGAGGACTCTGAGGCTTTTTTATCTTTTCTGGAGGTATTTACCCAGAAACAACACGTCTCATTCAACATAGTTCAAGTCTCTCTTTGTATAGGGATCAGGAGATCTGTCTCCTGTCTATTTTGTGTTGTCCCTGCCAAGCTGTGTTGGCTCTTTAGAGCTACCCTCAGAAATCTTATCTCCAGAAACTTAATTTTGGGGGTGTTCATTAGAATGGCACTCACTTGTAGTCCTGAATAGGTATCTGAGATCTCCCAGGTGCTCACAGGTGTATTGAGTGTCCTCTTCTGTTTTCTTCCATGGCTTGACTCATGTGTAGTGAATCCAGGAGTCATGTCCTGGTACCGTAACTGCTGTGGGGGTAGAAAGTATTACAGGGTAGGGGCCTTTCCATGTAGGCTGGAGTTGAGTCTTTGGGGACCCATCTTTCCAGACTTTAATCAGGGTTTGAGTCCCTGGAGCATATAGTGGTGGCTCTTTAGAGTCTTTTGGGTCCTAGATGACACCCAACAAGTGTATATCTTGTTGGGATTTCCCAATGGCCATGGTATAAGACCAGAGGATCTGAGCCTCTGAATCTAAGAAGAGTCATTGACATAAACAAAAAATCTCCCATATAACATCTCATAAGGACTAAGACCAACCTGTTCCTTAGAGGCAAGATGGGTGTATTGGGAGGAGGAGATCTATTTGTAAAGCCTCCTACCATCCCAGGGAGCTCTCCTGGGTTATTTTTTTTATCATTGATTTTAAGAATTGGTTGGCTCTTTCTACTTTTCCTGAAGACTGAGGCCTCCAGGCACAGTGGAGATAATAACCAATGCCCAATGCTTTAGAGACCCCTTGGGTGACCTTAGAAGTAAATGATGTCCCATTATCAATTTGAAATGATCTGGGCAGGCCAAATCTCAGAATGATTTCATGGAGCAATTTTTTGTTTTTTGTTTTTTACCACCTCCTCAGCCTTCTCAGTCTGGGTGGGAAAGCCTTCAATCCATCCTGTGAATGTATCTATCATAACTAATAGGTATTTATACCCTTGAGAA
Source organism: Cephalophus harveyi (assembly GCA_006410635.1). Lineage (NCBI taxonomy): Eukaryota > Metazoa > Chordata > Mammalia > Artiodactyla > Bovidae > Cephalophus > Cephalophus harveyi. The sequence goes on from SJYT01022388.1 coordinate 13,587, forward strand.
ACTGGCAACTGGGTGAAGTCCATCTGCCAAGTTCCTTCTGAGTAGGTCCCATGCTGTTGGAGGGGCTGGGCAAGCTGGGGTCTTCGATCTCCTTGGGGGTTGTTTAATCGGCATGTGGGAAAAGAGGAGAGCACTTCTTTATGGTCATACTGGAGGCCTGTTCATCTGAAGGACCTTTCTAGTAATCTTTGGAGGGCGTTTTTCCCTAAATGAGTGGTGGCATGTAAGGAGTTAACCAACTTCCATTGGAGGTTCCCAGGCAGAAAAAGGAGTCCCTACTTTTGGAACCATCCATACCATCTTCTTGAAAGCCCTCACTCTTAGTTTTAAGAGTCCCACCTTCAATATATGAAGGAGTTTCTGGCAAATTAGTCTGCAGAAGTAAGGTGGCAACCCCTGTGACGTCGTTGTTCTGTAATGCTGGTCTCATAGCTGCCTGATCGGCTGCTTGGTTCCCTCATGCCATTTCTGTGTTCCCTTTTTGGTGTCCTTTACAATGGGAGACTGAAACCTCAATGGGCAGATGGACTGCCTCCAAGAGCCTAAGGATTTGATCACTATATTTGATTGGGGAACCCCAGGTGGTCAAGTGGCCTCTTTCTTTCCAAATAGCAGCATGTGCATGTAGCACCAGAAAGGCATACTTGAAGTCAGTGTAAATGGCTACTCTTCTTCCTTTTCCCAGCTCTAAAGCTCAAGTCAGGGCTATGAGCTCAGCTAATTGGGCTGAAGTGGCAAAGGTTTATCCTCTATGGTCTCAAAATTGGAGACTACTGCATATCTGGCTCTTCTTTTTCCACCCAAGACAAAGCTGCTTCCATCAGTGTACCAGATTTCCTCAGGATTGGTCAGAGGATCTTCTGACAATCCCTCTCAGGGTTTTGTCCAGTGGTTCAAAGTTTCTAAGCAATAGTGAAAGGTGAGAGAGCCCTCGGGGGTAGGCAAGAGGGTAGCTGAGTTAAGAACTTCATAAGGGGATATAGTCAAGCCTGGATTTTCCATCAGCACTACTTGATATCTGAGGCTCCTTTGATCAGACACCTATTTATAGACAATATCCATTTATAGACTCCTCTCCCATTCAGGAGTTGTTTCACTTGGTGGTTGGTAAAAATAGTTAGTTTGCCCCCAAGAGAGTTTTAAAGCATCTTCTATCAGAACTGTGATAGCTGCAAGTTTTCAAAGGCAGGGAAAGATCTCTTCCCAATAAGGGAGTAGGACACTCAGGGACCACCAGAAACTGGTGGGAAAATATTTGTGCATCCCAGTAACAAAGAAGTGCTCAGGTGAATCTTTTTGTAATTGTTTTTCCTGTAGCACCCAAAATGGTAAAGGTTTGAGAGGAGAAAGCTCCGGAGTAGGAGGTCAGGACAGAGTAGGCAGCCCCTGTGTCAACCAAGAAATTCTCGGACCTACCTGCCACTCCAGTTGCACCCTTGACTCCAGCCCTGTGATGGTTATCTATGACAGGTGGGCTGGCTGGAGCAGGCCACTTCAGTCCTGTTGAACCATTGTGAGGGAAGGTTTGACTCTTGAACTTGAGGCTCTTGGGTCCTGAGGGCAGAGTGCATTCCAGTGTCCCAACTGATGGCCTTTATAGCAAGCCATTTTAGGAGACTTGTCACAGTTTGGACACTCTTTGGCCCAATGTCCTACCTGTCTACAGATTAGGCATTTGCCTTGCACCTTGTCCTTAAAGGACTTGGGGTTTGCCATAGGGCTTCCCTGGAGCATGGCTAGCATCTGGGCATACCTTGTCTCTTTCTTTTTCTTCCTTTCCTGAGCTTTGGCTTCCCTCTCCTGTTCTCTGTTATAAAAGTTGTTGGTGGCTGTCTGGACCATCTTGTATAAAGAGCCAGCAGAGTCCTGCTGCTGTAGCTTTTGTAACTTTATCCTGATGTCTGATGCACATTGGGACAGGAATTTGTCCTTTAAAATCACCTGTCCCTCGTAAGAGTCTAAGTCCTTTAGTAAACTTTTAGAGGGCCTCTTTTAGCCTTTCCAGAAAGGCAATGGGGTTTTCATTGGGCTCCTGAGTTATTGCTGAGACCCGGCACAGTCCCACAACTAATAGGCTTCCTTCTATTTTTATGGGTGGACTTCCTTAGGGAGTGAGTCTCTCTGAAGCTTGTCCTACTCAGTACTGTTGCAACCTGAGAGCTGGGCATCCCCAGGTCAGGTGCAGATCCCCAGGCAGGCTGAGGCATGACAGCCTCCTGGAGTTCGAATCCCTGGGCAGGTCGAGGCACATCAGCCTCCCGAGAAATTGGGTCCCCGGGCAGGTCATGACATGTCAACCTCCTGGGACCCCTGGCCTGGAGTTGGGCATCACCAAGGTCTCCAGTATGACTAGTGCTGGGTAAGATTAAAGGATTGTAATCTTAACTTATTGCCAGTTTGTCTGCTGCAGATGGGAATAGATACCATGACATAAAGCAATCCAAGCATGTGCCCTGAGACTGGGAACCTGGTGAAATAGACATAAGCCTTATCCTCTTTTTGTTCTGAGGGGATGTAAGTCACTGATTTTCTCCCTTAAGCCTCCATAAGAAGAGTTTAGGGTGTCTCCAGTAGTAAACATTTCATTGTCATAGACCCATTCTGGGTAATAACAGAAGTAATGACAAAGGAGTGGGTTATCTGGTCCTGTTAGGGGCATTAAGAGTATTTTAATAATAAGTGGGGTGAAATGATGTTGCTTATAAGGAGGCAGGGTTGTAGGAGTTAGTAAGTGGCTTAAGAACAAATTGATAAGAAGCAACAAACCAGATGTTCCATAAAAGTGGAGTGGAGATTTGATCCAGGGGTATATTATAACTTTAGGAGAAGGATGGTAAGGGTTTGGGCCCAAACAGCCTGCAGGGCTAATTCCCAAAGTGGCAAACATTATCCCTGGAAGCCCATTTTCCCTTGAAGGGATGTCACCAACAGATGGACTTCTAATAGCCATTGTGTGCCTATTACCTGCCCTAGCAGGTTCACTTAGAGATATTTTTGTACATGTTGTTGGAAACATGGACGATGAAGGCCTAAATATCTAGAAAGATTGGATATTATACAGTATTTCCCTCTCAAGGGCCAGCTATTTTCTGGTCGTCCCTCCAGAAGATTGTAGAGACAAAACTGTGGCCCAGACGGGGCTCAGGAAAAGAGTATGGAACAGGAGGGAAGGGGAGAGGGCACAACTTGTGAAACAATTACATAGCCAGACCTGATCCTCAATCTGCAAGCTAAATGACACACCCAAAGGTGCCAGGACAGTTCCAAGGCACTGTCAAAAAATGGAGGAGTGGGTGGTTCTCCAATTGTTGGAATGACCCTCCCACTCATTAGCATATGAAATCACCCAGCTTGCTAAAACTAACCACACCACATTCCATGGCCACTTCACTCTCCTCTGTGATGGCCCACACTCTTAGAGTGTGGTTCTGTCTGAATCTAAACCTCCTACCTATCCCTATGTCTCTCACTGATTTTTTTTTTTTTTTCCTCCCAATGAGACCTCAAGAACCTGAGCTTCATTAGGACCTGAAACCAGCCACTGTGGGTTTTGGCCAGGCTCAAGTCCCAGTCAGATGCAACTGAGTGACTAAGCATAGCGCAGAGTCCCTGCAATGTGGGTTTGAGTCCCAATATTAATCAGTTTCAAACACAACTTTCAGAAATGAAAAGATGATGACCTGCCCAATACTTTGTAAGCAGTGGCATAGATGAAGAGAGGAGCTGAAAGATAGGAGGAAACAGTGGTGGGGAAAACATGCTGAGGAATCCCCTTCATAACCTGCTGGAAAATCTGCTAAATACCTGACCTGTGCTCATAGTTTTCATTGGCCTGATCCTTAGAACAAAGAAGATTAAGGACAGAAGAACCCCCACCCACCTGGGCAACAGGTACAAAGTAGCCCTGCCAGAGTCCCTCAACTGCACCCACTGCTCCTTGCCTATTCACAGAGAGTTTGAGGAAACAAGAAATGAGAGATCATAATGGAATTAAGATTTTGTTAGCCATATGTCCTTCCAGCCATAGGGGTGAGGACTTCCTACCCCAGCCAGAGGTCTTCTGGAATCTGAGACTGAACCACATGAGCTTTCTGCTGAGTTTGTTTTTGCTGCCCTGATTTCCAGCATGCTGGGCTTCTTGTCATTTCCATTGTGCAGGGTTTTCTTTGCATTCAGCTTCCACCACAGGAGCTTTCGCTGAGTTGGGCTTCTGCTGTGCTTGGCCTGCGCCTTGAGCTGAGGTTATTTCAGCCAGGTTAAATTCCAGAAAGGGCACAATATATTTCGGGGGAGTTTGTAATTTCCTCGGTTCTGTCTCACCGCAGCAAAAATTTGAAGTGACAGACAGACCAGTGTTACAGCTCAGTTTTATTTGGCAAGCAAAGGAAAATACATCCTCGAGGCCGACCCAAAAGAAGCAAAGAGAAGAGAATCCCGCAGCTCAATTTTGACTCCTCTTTTTATCTGTTTTTTTTTTTTTTTTTTCTTCCCCCTGAACCCACCCTATGTAAATTGGGCTAGCCAGGAGGGCTGTTTGCTTCACCTGAGGTTCTTACCTTTGTTCTTCACCTTTGTTCCTCAGACCTTTCTTTGTTCTATTTTTGCAGGCTTTTTCCTTTTTTTGTCTTTAAGCCACCACCATTTTGGACTCCTTTTTTCCTATTCTAGCTACCTAACATTCCCAAACCCACAGCCCTTACATGTCCTGCATTGGCAGGCAGGTTCTTTACCACTACCATCACCTGGGAAGCCCTCTTCTATGTATCAGTCAGTCAGTCAGTTCAGTTGCTCAGTCATGTCTGATTCTTTGTGACCCCATAAACTGCAGCACTCCAGGCCTCCCTGTCCATCACCAACTCCTGGAGTCCACCCAAGCCCATGTCCGTTGAGTTGGTGATGCCATCCAACCATCTCATATTAACCCCTAAAATTAAGTCCACTGACAGAAAGGGTAACTCCTGGCAACATTCAATTGGGGAGCTGTCATGGATCTGTAAGAATAATATATTCCCCAGCCCTCACCCTTTCTCCCTTTCCCCTCCTCTACTCACACCCTCCAGTGGAGCTCTGGAGCTCTGCACAGAGCTGCCGTTTCTGTCCATGGGAGGCAACCTACTGTGATGCCAAAATGTAAGCCATGGTCAGACAACATGGATGCAAGTGCCATGTACCTTTGAGAAAGTTACTTTGGCTCTTTGTCCTTCAAGTTTCTTGTCTCTTAAATGCAAGTAATGAAAATGCTTACACCAAAAATTTGTTGTGAGTATTCAATGTGATAATACATGTAAAAAATAGGTGGTCAATAAACATTATCTATTAGAATAACCATCTTCATCCCCATCTTCTTCTTCATCATCCCCATCATTACCCTATTATTATTATATACACCTCTCAGAATATTCCTCACTCTTCTCAGAATATCAACCCTCAAGTTTGACAGTCCATCATCTTCTCTGTGAAAGGATTAAATCATCTGTGGCAACCAGTATACTAAGTAACAGGAGAATAAGAGGACAAATGCAGAGGGGCCACAAATACACTGCCACAGCCTGAATTAGAAGAGCTCACCAGCATGAGCGAGGCCAAGCACTGCGTGCAAAGTTGAATGGGGAATGAGATAGGATATCCTTGAGATCACTAAAGGTTTCATGGCCAATACAAGGGAGCATTCTTTAGGAATGACTCATCTGTGCTTCAGGCCCACTGCCTGGTTTCACAGATGAGGAAAGCAGGGTCCACAGGAAATTACTTACCCGGGGATTTCACATCAGAGACCAGAACCCAAGCCTCCCGATGTCCAGCCCAGCTCTCTTCCATGGCTCCCCGGCTGACTGACAAATTGTACCAACTCTCACCCGGGTTGAGGGGGAGGGGAAGGCAGGCTGAGTACTGGGGCCTCATTCATCGTGGACAATTCCCATTCATCTACCAGTAAGTTGACTTTCTTCCCATCCTGTCCTTATTTCCTTGTTGGTTAGTTCCTTTTTCTCTCCCAAGTGACAGTCAGGCTTACAAGAAGATTCAACAGTCACAGTTCTTAAGCAATAAAATGAAGGTTCTCAGAGTCAAAACCCTTCTCAGGCCCCTCTCCTCCCTCTCTTACTGACCACACTTCCTCTGGGTTCTCATACTTTCCATGTAGGCCCTTTGACAACTAGTCCTAGAGTCTCTCCCTTGAAGCCCTTATTTTCCTGTTTCTCTGTCATCTTTGCGCTCACTCTCTGCAGAAAATGCATGTCTTCCCCCTTCTATCTAGTTACCTGGCTAGCCCTCCCTCCTGTAAATCTCAATTCTGAGCTCCCTAGCTCAGCATCTTTCTGAATCACTCCCACCCACCACCAGATGAGCCCCAAGAATCTCCCTTTCTGGTTCCCAAATGTGTTTTTCCATCTCTGGCATTCTTGCCCTCACCACACTTTTTAGTTTTGCTTCCCTAGTACCTACAATCCTTCGAGGGCAGTGACCATCTGCTCTCACAGATGGGACATAGCATAGTGCCTGATCCAATACTGGATCTCAGCAAACATTTGTTTGAATGAATGTAGCACAAGTGAAGCTCTCCCAGCTACGCCATTAGGTCCAACTGCCCCTATTTGCATGTCAGTGACTTAAAACCCTTTCGTGAATTCTTTAACACATTATTGATAAGGAGATTTTTGCAGAAACTAACCTGGGTGATCAGCTTGATTTGTTACGTAAGTGAATATTGAAATGTTTCTGGTCAATAACATTCAGGTAACAAAAGATGTATTATGATAATAAGTTTCTGGTCAATATGCTGTTAATTGTTGAAACAAGCAGCAGTGTTATGCTCTCTTCTCCTGACTGATTTCCAAACCTCCTCTCATGAGATATCCCCTCACTTCTTTTTCTTTTTTTCCCAGAACCTACAATTTCAAAATCATCCTTTCAACTCAAGTGGTCAAAACAGCCTTGCGATTATGGGGGTTGCACAAATTGTGGAATCGTTGAGTAAATAGGAAGTATAATTTTTGCAATGACAAATACACAGAACTAGTGGTAGGGAGGTCTCACTGCATCAAGGCACATGCTATAGCTGAATACAGGTGCCCTGGAGAACCACACCTCCACACTTGGTCACTCACTCACTTTTTGCTGCCTGAGAAACTCTCAAGTTGCCTCTGATGCATTCCTCCTTCTGATTTCTACTTCCTCCTTTCTCCTCAAACCTCCAGCCCGCCTCCTCATTCTCACCCTCAGCAGCTGTGACCTTACTTACCTTTTCACTGGCAAGAGAAGCCACCCAAAGGGAGCTCCTGCAAGCTTGCACCTCTTCGTACATGCCCACCCTGTGGATACACTAGGGACCCTGGACCCTCCTCCTCTCCTGGAAAACGCTAAGTCTCCCACCCATGCACTAGATCCCAACCCTTCTTACCTCTTCTAGGACATTCCTCCAGCTGTTCTCCCTAGTCTTGTGCAACATCCATTTTTTTCTCCTTATACTGAATATAGCCACCAGAAAACAACGTGTTATCTTGCACTCATCTTAGGAAAAAAAACCTCTCTCCCCAATTACTTCCATGTTTTCTCCTTCCCTTTATAGCAAGGTTCCCCAGGATCTGTCATGAGAAGTGTTCTCAACTTAATGTTCTCTGTTGTGACTTGAACTGACTCTAGTCATACTTTTGCCCTCCAGACTCCATCAATGTGAGTGCCCTCCACATTACTACAGCTATGGCCCAAACTCTCGTCTTTAGCTCACTGATATTTCAGCAGCGTTTGAGACAGGTGATAACGGTACTTTTCTGTCACTTCCCTCTATGGCTTTAAGGACCCCTCACTCTCCTGATTTTCTTCCTACCTGTCTGGATACTCCATTCTGATCTTCTTTTCTGGTTCCTCTTCCTCTCTCAAGTCCCTAATTGTTGGAGTACCCCAAGCTTAGCCCCAAGTTCTCTATCTGTACTCACTCCCTTGGTAATCTTATCTAGATTTATAGCTTGAAATACCATTTTCATCCTGACCATTTCCAAAGATGTCTAATTGGCATCTTCATCTTATCATGTTTAAACTCTTGATTTATATCCCTAACTTAGCTCCGTTGATGCTAACTGCAACTCAGTTCTTTCAGTTACTCCAGTTGAAACTCTTGGAGTCATCTTTAGCTCCCTTTTCTCTTTACATCAGCTTTGTTAGCAAATCCCATTGACACCACTCATTTTCTGCCCCCATCAGCATCTTCTGTTATTATTAAAAACTCAAAGCCTCACACAACTACAGAAATTCAAAAGGAACCACAGATGCTGTCAAGAATGCCAAGGAACATAGACAACCTTTATACACAACTCTGCCAGACCCTCAGAGCCTCCTCATTCCCCACCTACACTGACACTTCTGCCTTACCTTCACATTAGCTAATAATATTGCTTAACGTTTTTGTTTTGAAATATTTACAATTCACAGGAAGTTGCAAAGTACAGAGATCCCACATAATTTTTAACCCACTTTTCAATGATGCTACATCTTACATAACCACAGCACATTGTCAAAACCAGGGAACTGACATCTGTGTGTATGTATTGCTCCATGACATTTAATCAGGTGGTGACCCCTGTAATCACCACTGCAATCTAGAGACAGAACAATTCCATCATGAAAAAGAAAAAAATTTCTCATGCTACCCCTTTATAATAAAAATTCCTCATAATCCCCTCAGCCTTAACCCCTACAAAATTGCTAATCTGTTTTCCATCTCTTTGATTTTGTCATTTCTTTAATATCATATAAATGGAGCCAATAAAGTATATGATCCTTTGAGATTGTTTTTTTTCACTCATCGTAATACCCTTGAGGCCCTTACTGTATGCATCAGTAATTTGTTCCTTTTTCATTGCTAAGTAGTATTTTGTGGTAGAGATAGTCTGGAGTTGTTGAACCACTCATTTATTGAAGGCCATTTTGATTGTTTCCAGTTTTTTTACCATTACAAATTAAGTTGTAATGAATAATCCTGCACAGGTTTTTTGTGTGAACGTATTTATTTCTCTGAGATATTGCCCAGGAGTGCAACTGCTGGGTTGTACGGTAAATGCATGTTTAGGGTTTTACATCTGTTTGTTATTTTTGCTTTGTTTTAGAAACTGCCAAACTATTTTCCAGAGTGGCAGTACTGTTTCACATTCCAAAATGTTTCCAGAATCCAACCACTTGTCCTGCTCTCCTCTCTCCCCGGGATCACTTCAGTAGCACCACACAGTTGCTCCTTGGTGTTCTCTGCCCTAACCCTTAAGTCTGTTTCAATCCAGCAACCAGAGCAATCCTGGAGAAATGAAATTCAGATTGGGTGACTCTGCCTGAGACCATGCAATGCTTTCTAATGTCACCCTGAGAAAAGCCAAACCCCTTATCATGACCTTGATAATGTGTCAGTCCTCTGACTCTATTTCCAGTTACTCTCCCCACCACTCGCTCATTATCTTTCACTCACTCACCATCCTTCCCAGCTAGGACAACAGCCCCCTTGTCCGGCCCTCCACTTTCGTTGATTTCACATTTGCTGTACCCTATGCCTGGAAGAGCCTCCCTACACACCTCATCCCCAAAATCCTTGGGTCTTTATTCAAACATCCCTCTCAGGGAGGCTTCTCCAACCCCCCTACCTCCCTACCAACCTCCCCTGCTGTGTTATTCTCCTCAATACATTTATCACCGCCTGACATGCCACACGCTAATCTCACCTTCTTACCTCTCATCCTTCAAGCATCCTGAAGGCAGAGATACGTGTCTCTTTTGTTCTTGTGTTTACTGCTAGTCTAGAATAATGTCTGGAATAATGGCACGTGATAGATGAACAATGAACATGTTTTAGGGGAATGGAAGGATAAGTGAGTCATCAGTCACCAACTGGGGAAATATGATTGCCAGCATTTCATGTTTGTTCACAACATCCCTGGGTGGAATGCCACTCAGAGCCCATTGAAATGGAGGCCAGAATAAAGCACCAAGACCATTTAAAAATGTCCCTGGGAATTCATGACAAATATATGTTTGTAAATGGAATCATCAGTAGTATACCTTGCCACTCAGCCAGAGTCCTGTGCATTTCTGTGTCACTAGAATGAAACTCTGGAACTGACCCAGTTCTGAAGTGTCACAGTGGTACACACAGTTCAGGAAGCTGAACAGGAAACCACAAGTCTATTTCCTGATAAGGTGGACAACAAAGCCATGTAAATTTCACATCCACCCTTTGATTGTCCATTCAAACACAAAGATGGGCTCCTTCACTCCTACAATGACTGTTTCTCAAAGCCCATTACACTTTGAACCAAACTTATATTCAGTAAGTGACAGCATTTAACCAAAAAACAACAGGCAAAGAGTTCACAGAGGGTAGAAGAAAGTTCAAAGCCTATGAAAAAATCCGGTTTACAGATTAGCAAAGCATGGCATGGACCTACTAGAAGAAAATTCTAAGGAGGCTAATTTACACTTGCATGTGTGCATGCATGCTAAGTTGCTTCAGTTGTGTCTGACTCTTTGCAAAGTTATGGACTATAGCCCATCAGGTTCTTCTGTCCATGGGACTCTCCAGACAAGAATACTGGAGTGGGTTGCCATGCCCTCCTCCAGGGGATCTTCCCAACACAGGGATCGAACCCATGTCTCTTACATCTCCTGCCTGTAGGCAGGTTCTTTGGCAGTCAGGTTCTTTACCATTAACACCACCTGGGAAGCACCAATTTATACTTACTAGTATCATTGCTATTTTTTTTTTTTTTTTTAGTGCTTGCTCTAAAAATATTCAATAATAATATAGCACAGACTACATTCCAAAGACTATTCTAAACACCTCATTAACTCAACCAACACACCCCAAGAAAACACAACGAGGTAGATAGTATACTGGGTCCCCAAATTACACAAAATTTTACTAATGGATCCAAAGGCACACAGCCAATGAGCTGGGCCCCCTGACCTTGAACCTGGGCAGCCTGGCTCTGGAATCTTCATTCTTCACCTTTTCTCTCCATTTTGTGCTAAAATCTCTGTTAAAATGTTATCCTCATTATCTTATTTGATGTTTAAAACCAATTCAAAAGGTAACAGAAGAGGAACTGAAGTTTAAAGAGGTGAATTAAGTAGGCTGGGAAGTAATAGCAAGGGTTTCAAACTCAAGTCAGCCTGACTCTTGAAGTCCATCCACCTGGCCTCTTCTGGCCCCTCCTACCTTTTCCTACCTGGCTTCCCCATTGGAGGACAGGTTGCTGTCCCCAGGACCACCCTCACTGCCCTGTCTCCTGTCTACAAGGCTCCACACACAGGTGAACCTCTCTTTCCTATGCATTTCCCTCAATTATGCAGTGTGAAATGAAAATATCTGCTGCTATATCAATAAGCAAGAAATGTCACAGCCATTCGTGATTTCTGGCCTCCAAATGTGAATGAGGGCCCCCAAAACTGGATCCATCAGATGCTGCCACCCCCCAGAATGATTGCTGAGGAGCTGGGGGAATGCAAGAAGCAAGGTAAACAAGAAAACCAGAGTGGCCCCAGATAGCTGAGGTGCATATGAATGGAATTAATTCAGTGATTAATTCAGTGAGCCCAGAGGCTTGCGTTTTCCCATACACAGAATGCTAAATTCCTTAACTTGATACCTGATCTTTGATGTTCAGACTGCCTGCTCCTTTTGTTGCAAACTAGTATTATAGCCTGACTTCCTCATCAGAGCTACTGAGATGCTGTCTCTCAGGCTTAGAGTCCTAAACATTCCCACCAAATAAAATAACTCTCTACTTTCAGGTTGTGAGTATATATTTTAGTTGACAGTAGGAAAGTAAATGTGACTTGTCTCTTTCTTGAGGCTTTCCTTTGAATAAAATCTACCCTCAATGCTTAACTCAAACTTGTACTGATCAGGCTTTGGACTAAGATAAGAATCTCAGAGAGCATTAAGGATATATGCTTGACTAGGAAGGTCTCTTTCTGGTAGACGTAAAAGGTATCCCATGAAGGGTCATCTTTATCTATGAGTAAAGCTGGCAAAACCACAGTAGCCCACATACCGCTTGTGTGATCTCTGACAAGTCTCATCAGCTCTGTACCTCAGTTTCCCACGTGCAAAAACATACCTCCCTCATGGGGTGTGAGAGAGTCCTTGAGCTATTTACAGAACACAGTGCTTAGAACATTTCCCAGCACAAGGTAAGTGCTATATAAGTGTTTGCTATTGTTATCACGATTATTAAATGCCTGGGTCACTATCCCTACACGGAGTGAGGAGGCAAGGAGTGAAGAGACAGGCTTCTTATCTCTTCATTCCCAATCTCCTCTCAATCTAGAAAAACTTTATGCCACTGGTGTTCAAGAAAGCTTGCTTTCTGCCTCATGGAGTGGAGAATTTGGGTTGATTTAATAAAGCTTGCTATTTATTGGAGAAGGAAATGGCAACCCACTCCAGGACTCTTGCCTGGAAAATCCCATGGACGGAGGAGCCTGGTGAGCTGCAGTTATAGAGTGTTTTTCTTCCTTAAAAGACCTCTGTGCAACCAACAGTTCCTTCCGTGACACTGAACAAAGAAAGAATTTTTAACAGGAAATTTTTGAAAGAAATGTCGTGGGCCTCATTTTCAGAAATGGCTGAACTGGTTCAAGACTGCTTACAATGAGAAGTATAACACAAACTACCACAAAAACAAGAACTTCTAGGGTACAAGAAAATGAACTTCGTTCAAATGTCCCCCCCCCAAAAAAAAAAGCTATTTTACTTTTTCAGCATTTGAGAGTAAATTTGCATTATTCCAAATGCTTTGCAAGCTGCTTCTTAGGCTTCTTTTAAAAGAAATTTAAGAGAAGAAAAAGAAAAGGGAACAGTGCAAAAAAAAAAAAAAGCATCCCTTGCTTATTTGACTCACAGTATCCACTGACGATTTTCACCTCGTTTGATGGAAACGTCTGTTTCCTCCTTCTTCAGTGGACCGTTCATCTTCCTCATTCAGAAATCTATTTCCCAAGCCATGAATTTTAACTTATTCACACTTAACTCTTTCCTGGGCTTCCCTGATAGCTCAGTTGGTAAACAATCGGCCTGTAATGCAAGAGACTGTGGTTTGTTTCCTGGGTGAAAAGATCCCCTGGAGAAGGGATAGGCTACCTGTTAGGGGAAGTACACTGACTGAAACCACCCACGCTGGCCAGGCGCCATAGTAACCATTTGCATGAGTTGTTTTAGGACAGGAGGTCCTGGTAAGGAACACGGAACTAATAAGCCACCACCAACCGGAAGAGTTCAGGAAAGGTCAAAAGGAGACACCACATGTCCAACCACCTCCCAGAATCCTTCTCTCTGGCATCCATCTTGGTTGAACAAGGAGTGCACCACCAGGAAGGGCTCTGAGTCAGAATGATTGGCTAAAGACAACCCGAAAACTAATCCCATCACCATAAAACCCGAGACTGCGAGCCACGTGGCAGAGCTGTTCTCCTGGGTTCTCTTACCCTAGTGCTCTCCACCCGGGTGCCCTCTCCCAATAAAATCTCTTGCTTTGCCAGCATATGTGTCTCCTCAGACAATTCATTTCCAAGCATTAGACAAGAGCCCAGTTCCAGGCCCTGAAAGGGGTCCCCCTTCCTGCAACATACCCACTCCAATATTCTTGGGCTTCCCTTGTGGCTCAGCTGGTAAAGAATCCCCCTGCAATGCAGGAGACCTGGGTTCAATCCCTGGGTTGGGAAGATCACCTGGAGAAGGGAAAGGCTACCCACTCCAGTATTCTGGCCTGGAAAATTCCATGGACTGTATAGTTCATGGGGTCACAAAGAGTCAGACACGACTGACGGACTTTCACTTTCATTTTCAACACTTTCCTGGCTTTGTGCACTAAGAAAAGCTCTGAAACATAGGCAGGAACTGCCTTCTGCTACCTACAACTTCAGTCACATCTGAATCTGTGCTTGCATGCTAAGTCCCTTCAGTGGTGTCCAACTCTTTGTGACTCCATGGAGTGTAGTCCACCAGGCTCCTCTGTCCATGGAGTTCTCCAGGCAAGAACACTGGAGTGGGTCACCATTTCCTCCTCCAGGGGATCTTCCCAATTGGAAGGCAGATTCTTTATCACCACAGTCACTCTTAAGATTGCAATTTCAAATGAAAGGATTTGCTCAGGAAATTATGAAAGAAACCAGATCAGTGGTTGAATACCTGCATGGTCAGAGATGAAGGGCTTTTCCTGGGTAGTGTCAGCTTGAGGACAAGACCTCCAGCCCTGGAGGCAAACCATCTCTGTCTGGCCAACAGTGACGCCCCTCACCTTCCCAGTCTGATTAAAAGATCAGCATTTGCACCTACATGGCTTTCCTTTCTAGATGTCTGGTCTGTATTTGACATATAAGACATTGGGCTATTTACAGGTGGGGGCTCTGTGATTCTGCCCCATGACGGAGATATGTTTTGCTAATGGCCTCATCTTGGATGACAACTCAGCAGGGTCAGTTTGGAGCTGCAGCCTCCTCACTGTCAATGACTCACACACAACCTTGACTGTAATGTAACCTCTGTAAACAGTGCCACCATTGCTTTGACTTCTGGTTATCACACACAGCCTGTTCATGAACACAGATAAGAAGAGCTGTGTCCAAATTAAGCAGATTGCTGTTGCATTTTCTTCATTAGATTGAAGAATTAAGTTGCCCAATTATGGGTGCCCCGAAGTCCATAGTGGGCAGATTTATACAGTTGAACAGGATTTCTGTTGCTGGTTGAATACAGAGAACACATACACTCAGTCTGCATTTTATTCCTGCAGCTTTCCTTGGTTCCAAGAACTCTCTTTGAAGTCAGTGCTCTTTAGTTCAGATGATAAGCACATTATTTTAATAAGGTCAGAACCATTAATCTATCCATTTGTCAATTAATGTCACTCAGTTCCATGTCACAGACTGTACTGGTCCTCACCAATTGCCTCAGAAATGACTGTAGGTTACTAAGAATACCAACTTATGAAAGTGCGGCCAGGTCAGCACAAATCCACCATCCCAAGAGAGGAAACAAATCAGAGCATCCATTCCACTCCCAAAAAGTGGAGGGAAGGTCATAGTCCTGTGAAAATAGTTGCATTGAAGATATAAGTGTTCCATTAAAAGTGTCATTCACCCAGTGTTTATAAACAACTGCAAGCCAGCACCTATACTAATATTGCATATACAGTGTCAGAACATCAGAGTCTCAGGTTTGCACAGTTAGTGACATCATCACGACCAAAGCCTTCAGGAATTTTCTCTACAGCCTTAAAGCATAAAATGCAGTAGCACTGGCTTTGCCTCTAGAGTAACTGTGGCAAAGTTTACAATGCCATCAGAATGTATTATATCAATAAAGTCTGTTCACCAATATAGATCATTTTAAACATGAAAACATAAAGAGCCTGAAGTTGTTATTTTCCTATAACAAAACAGCCAGAAAATGAATGTGCTGGCCCAAGGGCAGGCCTCATCCTGTTTCAAGGGTAGATATAGCCCCATAATGAAGATGAATTGATCAAGGTCCTTTTTGCCAAATGCCATGGATTAGTCAAATCACACATCTAACTCTACTGATTCTCAGTAGAATTTTTATGGCTAGTCCATAGGAATAAGATGCATTCATATATTAACTGAATTCAACAAATAAGCATTAACCATCTAATTCAGGCTTAAGAATATACTATCCTTTGGAGCTTGAATTCTAGACGGCCATTGATCAAAGACGGAGAAGGCAATGGCACCCCACTCCAGTACTCTTGCCTGGAAAATCCCATGGACGGAGGAGCCTGGTGGGCTGCAGTCCATGGGGTCGCTGAGTCGGACACGACTGAGCGACTTCACTTTCACTTCTCACTTTCATGCATTGGAGAAGGAAATGGCAACCCACTCCAGTGTTCTTGCCTGGAGAATCCCAGGGACGGGGGAGCCTGGTGGGCTACCGTCTATGGGGTCACACAGAGTCGGACACGACTGAAGTGACTTAGCAGCAGCAGCAGCAGTGATCAAAGAATTATACAAATACATATAAAATCTCAGTTGTGATCAATACTAAGTGTGAAAGGTTTCTAGTCCTAAAAGAGCAGAAAATAATTGGGACGTATCAGTATTGTGACTACATTGATCAAGTAGAAATAAATGTAAAATTTAATTTTCAGAATTCTTGTGGAGATTAAATTTTATATATACAAAAATGTATTTTTAAACTATACATATTTAGATAAAAATAAGGATCATTTTACTAAAGTGGACAGACTACATTGCAATAATAAGTAATAAGTAAAATCTTCCCAACCCAGGGATCAAACCCAAGTCTCCCAAATTGCGGGAAGATTATTTACCAGTTGAGCCACCAGGGATTCCCAAGAATACTGGAGTGGGTAGCCGATCCCTTCTCCAGAGGATCTTCCCGACCCAGGAATCAAACCAGGGTCTCCTGCATTGCAGCTGGATTCTTTATCAACTGAGCTATCACGGAAACCCATAGTGGAGTGGGTTGCCATGCTCTCCTCCGGGGAATGTTCTTCCCAACCCAGGGTCAAACCCACATCACTTTACATCTTCTGCATTGGCAAGTGGGTTCTTTACCACTAGAGCCATCTTGGAAGCCCCTTAGTTAAACAGATCAAAGGTTTATTCCTCACTCAAGTATAATCACTGTCAATCTGGAAGCTCTGCAGGGCAGTTCCCTTCAAGCACAGAGTCAGGAATCCAGTCCACTTGCATCCTGGGGCTCCAGAATCTTAAGATGTGGCTTCTATATCATGGTGGTGACAAAGACCCTCAGAGCAAGGGATCACAGAGTCAGGCGCTGGCTCTCAAATGTTCCATCTTCCCATAAGGGCACTAGTAAATGCTGGGGAGAACTTGGATATGCAGGAAAGACTTCTGCCATGAGTGCGACAAGCATGGTACTTGAGCAAGTCATCCAGCTTTTCTAAGACCATTTTCTCGTTGATCAAGTGAAAAGGGTGATTTACCATCTCACAAGGCTTAATATGAAGACTTCATACATTGCAAGGAACCATAGAAAGGGCTCTTACTGCTATGTCTACCACAACCACCAATGATACCAATACCAGGGAGGAGAATAAAAACGGAGCTGAAGAGTGATAGGCCTGGACTGCTTTCTGTTGATGAAACAGGCCTGCCAGCCTGGCATCTAAGGATGGATGGCATGGCAAATCACCGGGGAGAGTGGGGGGAGACTAGGAAGGGGCGGGTGAAAACAGCGCTGAGACAAACTAGTACAGACCCTGGCCCTCCCCACTAACCCCCCGCAAAGCACCATTTGACTTCTGGGTCGCTGCACATTTACCTAATTTTCCTACTGGGCTAATCTAAAATTGTCTAATCCAGTTAACAGACCCAGTTCTAATTTTTTAAGGAAGCTAAATATACCAAGTTACCTAGTATTTTCTCATCAGGAATCATACTATTCGAGGTCAGAGATGAGGTATATTACTTGCTTAACTGGCATTATTAGTCCCTATTTGACCATCAGAGAGTCAATGGCCCTGAGCTAAATTACAGACCCTTGTTTACCTAACTAAAAACCAAGAAACCTATAAAGCAGCAATTCCTGGTTATCATTATGGCTCCCAATTGTCTTTGTGAAGATGGAAACTCAGGTGGTATTTATCTGTTTGAGAAATATTGTGCTTATTTATACTCTCTTAAGCGACTATCCTCAGCACCAATATATCTGCTTAATATGCTCCCTTTATTGCTTTGGTGATAGATTCAACCATTAGGTGCACAGCATGACAAATGGGTATTCGGGGCCTTGTGCAAATGATGTCAGCCTCTTCATCATGGGTTTTAGCTCTCTATCTGCTCATGCAGGCTACTCACAGCTAGCATGAAGAAAGCAGTATGCTGTTACATTAAAGGCAATACCAGAAGCAGAAAAAAAAAAAAAGGATATTTCTGTAAAAACAAGTAGAGGTGAAAGAGAATGAAATGAAAGTAATTGATTGTAAGAAAAGAGTCTCAGAGAGTTCAAAGAGCAAAGATAAAAAATCCAAAGCCTTGGGAGATTAATTTAACCACTACCAAAAAGATGATTCTGAGAAAAACAACCTACCAGATCAATTGAAGAATAGATGGCTGTTTCAGAAAACAGAATACAATTGAAAATGCTGAGAGGGTAGAAAGGATATGGTAAACAAAACAACACTTATTTACTTAAGAAGTTGATAGCCAAAATGTGTGTTCTTGTTAACCACGGTGACCCCAAGCAAATAAAAAAGCCCAGTAACAGTACATTTTTGTTGCCTATTAAGAGAAGTTATAGAATCTTGGGGGCTTTCTCACAAAACTAAACCTTGAGAAATCACACAGAGAAAAGCAAGTCACTCTATAATCTTGGTAGAAATTAATTCTTAACTAAGTAATAGTATATTTTTAGCCTATTTTATGAAAATCATCTACATATTAATATTACATCATATTATGAAAATAAGTACATTGGGATGTTTCAAAAGGTGCTCGTGCATATGTGTTTACGTACATATACTCTGTGGGAAGGACCACAGGTGGTCACTCACATTTTGAGCATGTGTAGGCAACAACTTATATGTGTTTGGTGTGTTTACATACATCTGTGTGACTTGAGTGGTTATATATGTGGTTGTACATATGAATGGATGTGTAAGTGTGTGCCATGTGTGTATGAGAGTGTAACAGCATATATGAGTATATGTGACTCTATGCAAAAGTGCCTATCTGTCAGAGGTATACTTGTGAAAACACGCAACTCTTTGTGTGAACGTGGATGTACATGGGTGTATGTGCACATATGTATGAGTGTACATGTGAGCGTGCTGTGAGTGTGCATGTATATGAACATCGGCACATGTAAGCACATGTAAGAGCTGTTAGTAAGAGTATATCACTTCCAATAAACCAGACTGTAAGGTGTTTCCATGGCTTAGAAGGAGACAAAGAGCAGAGATATTTAAAGGGGAATTAGCATAGCAACTGGCTTCTTATGAGATCACTGAGACCAGAACCACATTCGGCACCGAAGTCATTTCCTAAATGGTTCCCCAGGGACGGAGGCCTGCTTTCCTCACTGCTCTGTTCACTGCACTTTTTATCCTTATTAGCTTAAGAAGTGGAGAAGGCAACGGCACCCCACTCCAGGACTCTTGCCTGGAAAATCCCATGGACGGAGGAGCCTGGTAGGCTGCAGGCCATGGGGTCATGAAAAGTTGGACATGACTGAGCAACTTCTTTTTCACTTTTCACTTTCATGCATTGGAGAAGGAAATGGCAACCTGGAACGGTGGAGCCTGGTGGGCTGCCATCTATGGGGTCGCACAGAGTCGGACACAACTGAAGCGACTTAGCAGCAGCAGCGGTGGCTTTAAAAGGCCAAAAAACTCCAGCAGTAGCCCTTATTCCCTCCTAACCAGGTCTTTCTCATTTCCAGGCACCCCACCTCCTCTGTGAGGAAGGGGCCAGGCTTCACCTGCTCATCCCTGCCCGTGATATCTTCCAAACTCATCAAAAACACTTTCATTCAAGAAAGCTTCCCTCCCCAGCAGTCCCTCACACTGATCTCCCCTCTCTCAGCTTTAAGAAGAGCATTTAGCATTTTGAATTACAGATTAAGTGTACAAAGGGATTAAATCACATAACAAGCTACTCTGGGTGATTATAACAACAGTTAACTTTTATTGGGGGCTTCCCTGTGCCTCAGACTGTAAAGAATCCACCTGTAATGTGAGAAAACTAGGTTTGATCCCTGAGTCGGGAAGATCCCCTGGAGGAGGGCATAGCAACCCACTCCAGTATTCTTGTCTAGAGAATCGCCATGGACGGAGTAGCCTGGCGGATTAAAGTTCATGGGGTCACAAAAAGTTGGACATGATGGAGCAAGTTTTATTTTTAAGCACAACTTTTACTGACAACTTACTGACAACCCAGAGTGTCTGGCACTCTGACAAATAAGCCTTTTATATACACCTCAATTAATTGTCACAACACACCTTTGACAGAGCTACAGACAGGACTATCATTTTAAAGGTGTGGGGGAGAGACTTAGTCGCTCAATCATCTCTGACTCTTCAAGACCTCATGGACTGTAACCCACCAGGCTCCTCTGTCCATGCGATTTTCCAGGCAAGAATACTGGAGTTGGTTGTCATTTCTTCCTTCAGGGCATCTTCCTGACCCAGGGATCAAACCTCCACCTTCTGCATCTCCTTCACTGAAGGCAGATTCTTTACCCACTGAGCCATCCGGGAAGAAAGTGAAATCCAAACAGTTTGGGTAACTCATCCAAAGTCTTTTTATTTTCTGTCTATGTTCTCTGTTATTCATACTGATTATGTAGCATTAATCTGTTCTCGAATTCACAGATTTTATCCTGTCTTCTCCACTTTACTATTGAGCCCATCCAATGAGTGCTGCAGTTCATGGGGTCACAAGGAATCAGACATGACTTAGCAACTGAACAACAACAATAATGAGTTTTTACATTAGTCATTGTATTTTTTAGTTCTATAATTTTCTTTTGTTTTCTTTTAAAACTAAGTGTCTATTTTATTTCCTGAAATTTCCTAATTTTTTCATTTGCTCAAGAGAATTTGTAATTCCTTGGGAAACAGTTTCCTGATGCTACTTTAAAATTGTTGGCAGATCATTTCAATATCCGATTCATCTCAGTATTAGCATCTGTTGATTGTCTTTGCAATTTATGTTTTATTCTTCTGGTTCTTGGTATGACAAGTGACTTCCTATTGTACTCTGAGCATTTTGGATATTGTACTATGAGACTCTGGATCCTGTTGTATCTTGTTTTAAGCAGACAGTCCCCCTGGTGACAGTTTCCTTTGAGCTTTTTAGTGTAAGGGTGTATATATTTAAGTTCCCTCCAGGCCCTGCCAATACCAGCATGGGAAGAGTAGGGCACTGATTCACCCCTCCTCATTATAGAGTGGGTTCCTAGTCATCTCCCCCTCCTGCCCTATTGACACTTTCCTGATGAGAGGGGTACCAACTCCCACCCTGCTGGGCTCTGCTGCCACCAGGAGACGGGAGGGAGAGGGATGGAGTGTCATAAGCCCACCTCCAGCCTCCTAACTCTATCTTGTTGCTATTGGATGGGATGGAGGTTAAGTTCCCCACTGAGCCCAGGGGAGAGCGGAGTACTGACTAGTCCTGGCATGTACCATCTCCTTAAATTTCATTGCTGCTGAGTGACGATGAAGACTCGAGTCACCACTGGACCCCACTGACACTACCCCAGCAGAACTGGTTCCACTAGACAGGGAATGAAAGATGAGCTGCCCATCTGGTTCTGATGACAGCACTCGGTGGAAGAATGTGGGGTCTGCTTCTGTCATGCATGGGACAGAAGGTCAGCTTCCAGCTCAGCCCTGCTCATACCAGCCTATGGAGTTAAGGGAACAGCCTGCCTGCCTGCTTCCACCCAGCAAGGGGGTGGAAGATAGAGGGGGCATCTTTCAGCTGGTGTTTGGCTACAGTAGGGGAGATGTTTTCAAATGTTCTTGGTCCTTTGCCCAGGGAGAATAGGCTTTCCTTGGAGCTTTTTATATCTGTGCCTATTGGTGGTTCTGGGTTGGAGGCTTCTGTGGTGCCTGTTCAAAATAAATATATAATAAGGTAACCCAGGGGCATCCCCAGTGACTCAGTGGTAAAGAATCTGCCTGCAGCGCAGGAGCCACAGGAGATGTGTGTTCGATCCCTGGGTTGAGAAGATCCCCTGGAGGAGGACATGGCAGGCCACCCCAGTATTCTTACCTGGAGAATCCCATGGACAGAGGAGTCTGGTGGGCTACAGTTCATGGGGTTGCAAAGAGTCGGGCACAACTGAGCGACTTAGCATGCACACACACAAGGTAACCCAGGAACTCATCACTGTCATTCAAGGTCTCACGGTCTCAGGCAGTGCATTTTTTCACCTTTCACAGATTTCCTTTGTTTGTTTGTTGTATCAGATCTGTGCAGTTGTAAAGGGGGAAACCTTGGAGGAATGGGACTACTCTATCTCGGCGGACTCAGAAATATCCAAAGTCTTATAAACTCATAACTAGTAAGGCCAGAATCTGAACCCAGGAGGTGTAGTCATAGAAAATATTATTTAAATCACCAAGCTAGCACTAGTCATAATAAAAAGCATTACGTGTAGGAGTTTGCTAGGGCTGTCATGACAAAATACCATAGACTGTGTGGCTTAAATAACAGAAACTTATCTGCTCACAGGGGCTTCCCTGGTGGCTCAGATGGTGAAGAATCTGCCTGCAATGCAGGAAATCCGGATTCGATCCCTGGGTCGGGAAGATCCCCTGGAGTAGGAAATGGCTACCCACTCCAGTATTCTTGCCTGGAGAATCCCATGGACAGAGGAGCCTGGTGGGCTACAGTCCGTGGGGTTACAAAGAGTCAGACACGACTGAGCGACTAACACTTTCACTTTCTATCTGCTCACAATTCTGCAGCCTAGAAGCCAAGATCAAGGTGTCACAGGGTTGGCCTCTTCTGAGACCTCTCCTCTTGGCTTATAGATAGATTCCTCTTCACACGTCTTCACATGGTCTTCCTTCTGGATGTATCTATCTTCAGATGTTCTTTTTTTATAAGGCTAATCACAAGGGACTAGGGCCAACATCATGAACCTCAGTTTGACTTAATTATCTCTTTAAAACTCTATCTCTAAACATAGGTGCATGCTGAGGTACTGGGGCTTGGGACTTCAACATATGAGTTTGGGGCAGGGGGACACAATTTAGCCCATAACAATATATCATATAATCATATAGTATATAAAATAGTAGACCTCTGTGCCACTGATTTTTTTTCTTCCTCTTCACTCATTTATGATTTGGATCATTGGAACCAGCAGACACTCCCAACACCATCTTCCTTCTAGATGTTCCTCTCCCTGTCCCTGCCTAATGCCTGAGCCCTTTTGATAGACTGACATCCCACCACTGATCCTGGTCAATGGAGCAGGAAGGACTCTCTAATCCAAACCAGGCCAATGAGATCCTGCTCTAGAATTTTTAGACTCAATGCCCAAAGATTTGAGTCAGGAAAAAAAAAAAGTTTAGGGACTTCCCTGGTGGTCCAGTAGTTAAGGATCCGCCTTCCAATGCAGGGGACACTGGTTTGATCCCTGGTGGGGGAACTAAGATGTCGCATGCAAGGAGCAACTAAGCTGCTGTAGTCACCACAACTGGAGAGCCCACTCATTGCAACAAAGATCCCACGTATTGCAAAGAAAATCTAGCGTGCCACAACTAAGGCCCGATGCAGCCCAACAATTAATAAAAGATAACTAACACTTTGGATGCTGGTGTTTCGATGTCTGCCATGTGTCTTGCTATGGATAAAATAGAGGCAGGGAGGGTTAAAGTTCCAGTAGGCAAAAGAGGAGCAGTTGAACAGAAAAAGGCACAATCGAGGACTAGGGAGAAAGCTCTGATGGTCTTTGATTCCCTGTTTCTGGTTAGTTCCTGAGTCTTAACTGAATTCCTCTTCTTGAGTTAGTGAGACCCCTCAATATTTAATAAATATTCATTACTTAAATGTATATAAATGGATCATAAATTTAAATGTATGTAAATGGATTGATTCTTTGCATGAAAGTAATAGAAACTCCATTTAAATCCCTTTAGGTTTAGCTACTTTAAATGGGGTTTCTATTACTGTCATGCAAAGCATCTTCTTTATGCTCCATTCTCCATGAGGCTGACCCGCCACACCTCCCCGTCATTGTCCACCCTTTCTCTCAAGCTGTCAGTCAGGAAGAAATGCCATGAAGGAGATGACTAGTATTAATTAGTTCAGTCAGCATTTTTTGAATACCCTGTGACCCTGCAGTGCTGGGTGCTAAAGATATCAGACCCTAACCCACAGGAGAAGAAAGCGACATTAGACTATGCTCTAAAGAAGAAACTGACATCAGCCATTGGTGCAGCTCACCTCAACTTTGAGCTTTCCTAGAATCTCCTTTTGTTTCTGAAATGTAAGCTCCCAGCATCTCTGGAACCACGCTTCTGGATCTCAGGATTGACATTTACTGATTAAAAGAGAGAAGTGCAAATTTATATATAATTTAATACATTCTCTCAGGTTTGGCAAAAAAGGAAAGACTAAACCTTCCTCTTATCTCAATACAGGGAATATACATCCTCAAACTTTACAGAACAAATAAATGTTCCTTGATACCTGACTGTAGAGAACAATTCTTTTTTTTTCTGGCCGTGTTGGGTCTTCATTGCATCATGCAAATCTCTAATTGCTGCGCGCAGGCTTCTCTTGTTGAAGGAGTCAGGCTCTCGATTGTGCAGGCTCTTAGTTGCCCAGAGGCATGTGGGATCTTAGTTCCATGACCAGGGATCGAACCCTTGTCCCCTCCATTGCAGGGCAGATTCTGAACCACTGGACCACCAGGGAAGTCCCCAGAGGACAAATTATTGACACACATATCAGGTTGCTCACTGCATTGACTATTTTTACTCCAATCCTGCACATTTATATAGCATATATCCCATGGATTTCATGAAGCAATGAGAATTCCACACACATTTAAAATACCCAAAATAAATTAACTTTTTGCTCTGTGACCAAAGCAAGGATTTCGCATTGCTCCCAGCCTGGGTTTCACAGATAACATTGTAGCCAGTGTCCCAAACCACACTGTGGCCATAAAGAAATGTTCCCAGTCACTTTGCACTGAATCTACAAAGCTCGCATATTTCTGCCTGCCAAGCATTCAAGCCTTTGAAAGGGTCTCCCTGTGTCAGAGCTCTGAATTCTGTGATACCAATGGAATTTCATCACAAAAAATGAAGTTATTTGTGGTAAACGATTAGCAAGGGAAAACTGCGAGTCCCCTGGAAAAAAATAGAACAATGAAAAGTTTTAAAAAAACAGTCCTTTGGACACTCCCAGGGTCTCTCTCCCTGTGGACCAATTAACTGACACATTCAGATGTTGGCTGTCCTTCTTGTTTTCAGAAACGCAACCCAATTACCAGGCTCCACACAGCTACGTTTTATAGCTGAGATGATTTTCAGCCCATGTTTTCATTGCACAGTATGTGTTCCTCTTTGTTAAACAAAAAGTTCACAGAGAAGAACTGCAGTGGAGGAGGGAGAAAGGGAAACAGGTATGTGAAAGACCAGACCCCAAAAGCCACATGCAAATTAAGGGAAAAAACAGCAGTCTCTGGACTTCAGCCTCTGCTTCAGATCTGTTGTCAAATGTGTATTTAAAAAAATATCCCCAATTTGGAATTTATTTTTTGTCTGCTAGAAGTGCTGTTCTGCAATAGGTTTTGTTGAACAATAAACCTAATTCAGGCACCAAAGTACAAAAAATGAGCGGTCGATCTATTTTGCTATTTTGCTTTATCCATGACCAAGTTAGATAGACTATGGGAGACCCTTTTCATTGCTAAATGCTCAGTCATTAAAACTATCTGGAGTGAAGGGCAGGACTTAGGCTTCACATTTGACACAGATGCGGACAAAGCCTCAAACCTGTCTCAAGCCATCGGCTAAGGAGGAAAGTTTGTTCACTGTAACAGATGTGGACTATTTGGTTTAAGTAACTGAGACGTCCACCTCTTGCACGTGATTGTACAAAACCACTCTTCCCTGACCTGTGTCTTATAAATGAACTTTCTTTTCAAAGTTCTGTCTTGGGTAAGTTAGAAATTACACATGAAAGAAAGGAAACCTAAGGCAGAGAATAATACAGATTTATCTGTTGTCAATGTACTCAGTGGTTTCCAGTGAGGGGAGAGAGGGCTACCACCCTCCAGGAATCATTTGGCAATATCTACAGAAAGTGTTGGTGTCACAACTAGGGTGAAGGGAGCTGTTGGCCTTTGGTGGGTAGAGACCAGAGATTTGGTTAAAGGGCCTAGAATGCACAGGACACCACCCCACCCCCACCCACAACAGAGAATTATCCAGTCCAAAATGTCAATAGTGAGGAGGCTGAATAACCCTGCTTTATACTTCCACATAAATTAATGACCCGATCCTTGCATAAGTTTAGCTAACAAAGATCAGGCTTTCATACAGTTTTAGCTCATGGAGCAAGGTGCCTCGGGTGGGGAGGAATGAAGAAAAGGGCAGTTCAGTTCAGTTCAGCTAAGTTGTGTCCGACTCTTTGCAATCCCATGAATTGCAGCATGCCAGGCCTCCCTGTCCATCACCAACTCCCGGAGTTCACTCAAACTCACGTCCATCCAGTTGGTGATGCCATCCAGCAAGGGGGGTACCTCAAAGGGAAAGAAGAAAACTAAAAAGAGCAGTTACTAGAGTGAAACAAACCTTTCTTGCACTTCACTCGGGCTTAAAAGCCAATTACCTACTAGAACCTAATTAATAATCAGCCTTGTTACACCCTCATCTCTCTTCTAAAAGATGACTTGGCTCCATTCCTGCTCCCACAGGTGTTCAAATTCATTTCTCCATTAATTTCTTCTCTACACCAGGAAACAAATTTCCCTTCTTTCTCTCTCACCCTCCTGGTGCTTCTTTCTGGACGTTTAGGTCTTAGAATTTAGCTTTTTATATTCCAGACAGAAAACAGGTCTTGTTTATAACAACCTTTGTGTGTTATATTTCAAAGTCAATTTCACATTATCTACCCAAAATTCTATATATATTTGTCTCTGAATACAACACCAGGACAGAAGTATCAGCCAACTTAATAGAGAATTCTCGTGATATAAGGGTACTGACCCTCTCAGTTCTTTAAAAGTATTCCTACATTAGATCAGCATTTCTCATCACGTTTTCTTAGAAGAGTAATTCCTTGTATGTTGCCCAGAAAACAAGTCATGCAAGTAAGATAATAACATCATACTAAAAATGAGTAACTGAGTATGGACTACTATTCTGTACTCTGCCGAATATTTTATATACCTAATATATATATATATATATATTCCACAACAGCCTGAGCTGGGACTCGTTTCCTCATTGTACAGGGAGGAAACTTCCCCAAGTCTCAGGGCTAATGGTGAGCCTGGGATTTCATGACAAGTCTACCTGTGTTCAGAGTGGTGCTCTTAAATACTGTGATCTACTACTGGGTTAAACGGAGTTAATTGGAAATTCTTTACTGCAGAATATCTTAGACACTTTAATGCATGTGTGCATGCTAAGTTGTTTCAGTCATGTCTGACTCTGAGACCCTATGGACCGTAGCCCTCTAGGCTTCTCTGTCCATGGGATTCTCTAGGCAAGAATACTGGAGTGGGTTGCTGTGCCCTCCTCCAGGGGATCTTGGCAACCCAGGGATCGAACCTGTCTCTTATGTCTCCTGCATTGGCAGGCAGATTCTTTACCACTGGCACCACCCGGGAAGCCCCTTTAATATGCTACTTCATTTATAAGCTCTAAATTAATTTCCCAAGCTAATTTGTCCCATGCACCTTTTTCACCATGAAGCATCCTGTGTGGTCCGCTCTCCAGAGGACTCCTTCAGAACCAAATCATGTTCTCCACTGGAACAAGTTGGTTGGAAAAAGATCTGAAGAGAAGATCACACTAGTTAGTTTTTTTCACTGAGTAACTTGAACCAGTGACCACAGAAATACCACTGAAAAGCTTTGAGAAGCACGACAAGTGTCATGCGGCTGAGGGGAAAAGATACTGATACATCTTCTGAGAGAAGAGGCTAAAGAGAATCAGACGTTTTGTAGAGCTGCTTTTAGAATTTAAATCAAGCACAATTTTCTTCCTATAAGCCTCATGTTAAGGTCTTTACCAATGAACAGCTGGAGAGGATTAAAGTTGTGTGAATATCTTCTTACATTCAAGAACAAAAGATGTTAAAATAAACTTCCAAGGCAGCTTTGGTGACTTATGAAGTGTCCTGCATTATGAGCAGTTTGGTTGACTGTGAGATTGGTTCAGAAAGGCCAAAAATGAAGTGTTACCATTGAACGAGTTTCCACATATCCATAATAACATCGTTAGCTTATTTTGCTTTTCAAACCTTTCTTCTCTGTCCCTTACTTTTATAGTCAATATGTAAGTGGAATCATAATTCTGGGAAGATTCAAGCTCTGGGAAACAAAGCATAGTCAGGTAAAGAGATATAATATATTACTTAGGGAAGCCAAGAGAGAGACAGCAAAATAAAACCAGATGTGAATTTGATATGTTTATATCACCCCCTCCAATAGGAAGAACACTTTCAAATTCACATTTTTATGTCTCTTGGAATCAGTTGCATCCCTAAATTCTTTCAAATAAGTAAAACAGTGAGCAGCTCTTGCCCAGAAAGAAATAGCATGAAGCCCACACAGGGCTTTGAACGTTCATTTGCATTTGAATGATGCAAATTGTAATTTGGGATAATAAAGTCTATGTGACTGAGCAGGAGAAGTTATATGAACAACCAGAATTCCATTCAAGTCCTCTCCTGGTTTTTATCCCAACACGCTAACTTCAATCTACATGTTCCATCAGAGATGTGTTTCTAAAAAACACACAAAATTCTTCCCAACCCTGCCACATTTGCCTGGCTTAATAGGACCAAATCATTTGTTATTATGGGTTATTTTCATTTAATGTACTCTCAAGGATTCCCCTTGGACAATGTGTTTCTGAGTCTTCTTTGGTTCATCAGATACAGCATTATGGTGCCACGGTAGAATGAACCTAGGATTTGCTCAGATTCTGATGGAGAATCAGCATAGTGGCAAATCTGTATTATGAAAGATCATATCTTTGCTGGAAAACTAGTATTAAACATTTGACTATCAGACTACAAACCTCTATACACATACTTCCTTATTTTCAAATACAAGTAGGAATTCTGATGTAGAATCAGCATAGTGGCAAATCTGTATTATGAAAGATCATATCTTTGCTGGAAAACTAGTATTAAACATTTGACTATCAGACTACAAACCTCTATACACATACTTCCTTATTTTCAAATACAAGTAGGATAACAGTGCAAAACAATTTGCCTGATCTCCCCTCAAAATGGTTAATTTATGTAATTTCTAAGCCTGAGTGGGCTTCCCTGGTGGCTCAGACGGTAGAGCGTCTGTCTGCAATGCAGGAGGCCAGGGTTTGATCCCTGGGTCGGGAAGATCCTCTGGAGAAGGAAACGGCAGCCCACTCCAGTACTCTTGCCTGGAAAATCCCATGGACAGAGGAGCCTGGTGGGCTACAGTCCATGGGGTCGCAGAGTTGGACACGACTGACTGACTTCGCTTTCAGTTTGAGACTGAATATTATCAAAGGGGCTTCCCAGGTAGCGCTAGTGGTAAAGAACCCGCCGGCCAATGCAGGTAGACGTAAGAGACGTGGGTTCGATCCCTGGGTTGGGAAAATTCCCTGGAGGAGGGCATGGCAACCCACTCCAGTATTCTTGCCTGGAAAATCCCATGGACAGAGGAGCCTGGTGGGCTACAGTCACACAGAGTTAGACATGACTGAGTGACTTAGCATACATGCAAAGGGACTAAGATATCATGATTTGGGGAGAACATGAAGGAGAAATGCAATTTCTTCTCACTGTGTATGTGTGCGTTTGCTTTGTCACTATAGCATTATACTATTTGCAAACCACCTTCTTAAACAAAACAAAATAAAGTATGACTTTTTCACATGAAGGGTTAAGCCCCAGAACTAAACTACATTATTTTTATAGCCAATCAGGAAAACAGTGTCATGATTTCATTATAGCTACCCAGTGTATCACCAGAAAGCATTGCTCATATAATGTGTCTTCATAAGAACAAGTTATAAACTACAAACAACAACAGATTTTTTTTTTTTAAGTATGACTTTTTAAAGACTTTTTATTGACTCTTAGACTTCAGAGAATCTTAGAAGTCATCAAGTGTCCCCACCTGGCCCCTTCTAATCAGGACTTACTTCTTCATTGATGGGCAGTAAGGCTCTTTAATGGGAAGGCAGCTAAAGATGCTTTGAGGTAGTTCCATTCCATGTTGTACGTTCCTATTCTTTGAAAGTCCTTGCATTAACATAAACAGAACTGACTTCCCTAAGTTCCTCAGTGCCCGCAGGAGGAGCAACACGGGCTAAATCTAGTCCCTCTTTAAAAGACTAAAAGCCACACCAGTTCAGCCTTGAAAGGACGTGCTCTCCCTAACACCAATTATGGCCATTCATTCAAGCATTCTTCACGTGATGGTAAAGAGACTCAAGCATCCTTGCCTCCTTTCTCTGACACTCCTTCACAGCCTCCTCTTCTCTACCTACACTTGTATGTTTGAGTTTTCTCGTTTTCCCTCCCTTTGTCTTATCAAACCCCACACTCCACTCCCAACTTTCACATGGATGAAGACCACCAATTCTGAATCTCCAATACAGACTTCTCTTTTGAGCTCAACTCCTAGCTGAACCACATGCAGGTACCAAGGGCAGCTCCAACTCAGAATGTCACAGCAGCATCTTTCCTCTACATTCCCTATCTCCATCAATGCTATTTACTAATGCCATCACCCAAGGAAGGCATTTTGAGTCATAATAAATCCTCTTTCCCCCTCAATAAATTTCTCTTCTAACAAATCTACTTCCTAGAATATCCTTGAATTCTGTTCCCTCTTCTCCACACCATTCCTACTATGCGTCAATGGTCTCCCTGGTTCCAGTCTCACCTTATTTCCCTCACTGCAGCCAGAGTTATCTTCCCAAAACACAGCATGTTCCTGTCACATCCGTTCTAATCACAATGAAAGAAACTGTATCTAACAAAACCGCCTTTCATGCAAAAGCTTACCCTTAACTGGCCGGGGAACAAAAAATATGCAAATAAATCATATTCTTTTTTTAGAAAAAGTTTGAGTTAAACAAAAGAAACAGTTGAGAGAAAGGAAGAACTGCAGCTTTAAAAAACATTTCCACTCAGCTCATCAGTTCTCCGCTGTTAGCTGACAATAAACATATGGGAGGAAACTACAGTATAAGACAAAGATTTAAGAGCCCATAACAAAACCTATGTATGTTGAAATAAGACGTTTTCCAGACCCTCATCCCTGGGTAAAATAAAAGCACAAGTTCTGAGAGTCTTTCAGTGTTTAAGAAGTTAATCTTCCCTCTCCCCCATCATTAATAACTCCACAGGACTTTCACGCCTTTCTACACACACTGATTATAGGGGGTTCCTGATAGAGCTCTCTAGGAGGAATAAATGCACTGGTGAGAAGGGTTTGAAAGGACTGTGATTCAGTGGCAGAAACAGAAAACTTTATTACATTTTTTATGGGGCAGGTTAGCTTCTATATCATACGAATTGTCTGTCACAAACAGCATCACACTAGAGATAAAACTGGATTCTGTTAGTCTTCAGTCACTTTTATGAAACCAAGCAGACTGGTTTAATTATATATTTTTAGGATCCTAAAACTGACTCTCCCATTCTTGGCTCTTACAATTTTCAATAAATACACACTAAGAGTCCCAACCTTAGAGGTTCTTGATGCCTTCCAAACAAAATATTTCAGGTTTGTCCATTTGTCTAAATTTATTTAGAAAAAATATATATAAAGGATGATGATGTAATAGACCCTTCCAGATGAGTGTGTGCATGCTCAATTGCTCAGTCGTGTCCAATTCTCTGCCACCCCGTGGACTGTAGCCCACCAGACTCCTCTGTCTATGGGATTCTCCGGGCAAGAACACTGGAGTGGGTTGCCCTGCTCTTCTCCAGGGGATCTTTCCAACCTAGGGATCGAACCTGTATCTCCTGAATCTCCTGCATCACAGGCAGATTCTTTCTGCTGAGCCATAAGTAAGATGTCTTAAACTTTCAAATTTACTAATTTCTTTTTGAAAACATCCATAGTACAGTGTCATTGACAGTGGAGTAAAATGAAAGAAAAAGGTTTTTTACTATTGTTATTTTTTGTTGAAATGTAGTTGGTTTACAATATTTTGTTAGTTTCATTCTATTGTTATTTGACCTTGAAGAGTAATGAACTCTGAAAAATGAATAAATAAGACACTAAATCATTAACAATAAATAGTTCCAGTTAGGTCCCAGGCCTGAAGTCTGAATTTTCTCAGCTCAAAAGAACTGACATATACTCTAGAAACAAAACTGATTTTCTTGCATGTTTATAAGTGTTTATGTCAGTGTGAAGCTATGTGCTTTCTTCTTCACTTCCTTCAAAAACAGAAGTATTTTCATTTAGATTTCATTTTCCATTTCCTTCCATGCTTTGGAATCTTATTACGATGCTGGTGCAACTCTGCAAAGCCACAATCAGGTGTTGCCAGCAGCTTCTGCATAAGTTTATTTTTCCTTGGTGTGGGTTTGAAAAAAAAATTTTTTAATGGCTCCATTGATGAACATTATCTGAATTGAACTTTCACAGCTCTGTGGAAAATCAAGCAGAACACACGTTTTGGTGGTCACATCCCAAGGTTTTCACCCTCCCTCCAAGGATTTGTGAGGATAGATATGTTCATGGTCAAGTCACTGTCCTGTTTCTCTACTCAAATCAGATGATTTGGGGTCACAATTATATAGAAAAATGAGATTTTATCCTGTTTCATAGAAGGAAAAATAATTGTAATAGTTTTTGCTGTACCTTTTGCTATGGTTTTTTAATCCTCTCCCCGAACTTACAGATTATTTCAGATGCAACAGACAACTTAAAAAAATAATGGAATGGGAAAGAAGGGGAAAGATCCTGAAACATAATGTTTAAATAACAACAATCCCATACCTAAATGCAACCAAAAAATAATGAGGACAATATCTCTCAACGGTGGATAAAAAAATAAATGAAACCTGTGAGTGTAAAACAAGAGCAGTTTGAGAAGATGTCACAGATGATTAACCTCGAAAATGCTAATATGTTAGGGAGAAAATGATAAGGAAAGTAGATTGCATTTCTCCATGCTGAACCAAAAAGATAAGAGTACATCATTTGCCAAAAATTTGCTTATGTTGCCATATATGAAAATCTATATAGATTTTGCCCTATTTTTAAAAATGCATGTAGGAAAGGAACAATTTCAACCCCTCAAAACAGCACCAGTTGCAGATATTTTATTTAACTTTAACCTTTAATCCAGACCCGTAACTCATTGATTAAGAATTCATCTCTATATTTCAGCTCTTGGTTTAAGGCCCCTCATATCACATATGTCAATCCAGGACTATCTGGAGCATTAACTTAAAATGTCAAAAGTGTAACTTTTCTTTACAGCAGAAGTAAAATTATAAAAATTAGATCTTTCAATTACAGATGACATTTACCACTCTAATCAAGGTTAGCCTTACATGTGGGTGGGGTCAGAGGTTGAATGAGAATGATTCTCTATGCCAAAATAACTCTACCACAGATCTGTCAAGGAGATTTTGCTTCTACTTTTAGTAAATACTCCTATTATCTTGGGTTTCCCAGATGGCGCTAGTGGTAAAGAATCCGCCTGCCAATACAGGAGACTTAAGAGATGCAGGTTCCATCCCTGGGTTGGGAAGATGTCCTAGACGAGGCCACTGCAACCTACTCCAGTATTCTTTCTTGGAGAATCCAAGTTTCTATTCTTGGAAGAAGACATGGACCTTTGGGGGTCCTGGGATAACCAAAAGAAGATGGATTCTGTTTGACTCTCAGAATTATATGAAATCATATTGGTGACACATTCAGCTGGACATCATGGAAA
Source organism: Cephalophus harveyi (assembly GCA_006410635.1). Taxonomy (NCBI): domain Eukaryota; kingdom Metazoa; phylum Chordata; class Mammalia; order Artiodactyla; family Bovidae; genus Cephalophus; species Cephalophus harveyi. The sequence goes on from SJYT01022388.1 coordinate 47,228, forward strand.
CTGACAAAGTGTTTCTAATCAACAGTGCTCGACATACCATAGAACTTAAAAAAAAAGGAAGGAAAGAAAACCAAAAAACAAGGTAGTGAAAAAACTGAGTCAGTTAATGAACTCTAAGAACTGTATGAGGCTTCCCTGGTGGCTCAGTGGTAAAGAATCCACCTGCCAATGAAAAAATATGGGTTCCCTGGGTCAGAAAGACTCCCCTGGAGAAGGAAATGGCAACCTGCTCCAGCATTCTTGCCTGGAAAATGTCATGGAAAGGAGGAACCTGGTGGATTACCATCCATAGGATTGCAAAGAGTTGGACACAACTGAGTGACTAAACAACAAAGAACCGTATAGTGTAGAAGAAAAACTCTTTCACCCAGTTAAGACATTTTACAGTCCACTCCTAGCTTCAGCCTCCTTCAAACACCTCAAATACTTACATTTTATAACAGAAGATGAAGGTTCACTTCAGGAAAGTTGGGATAAGTGATGTTGCCCCTTGGTTATAAGCTCGACCAGGGAAGAAAGATCAGCAGTTTTAGGGACCACTTTGTAATACTAGCTGGCGCATGCTGAGTTAACTCAATAAGTCTTTCTTGAATTGAATTCAGTCCAATTGCTACTATGACCTTCATCCATAATGCAAAGATATATGACCCTCCTGTTTTCTCTTGAGCTCTTAATTAACATCTAGCAATATTCCATTTGACATGCATTTGGATCCCACCCACATTAAGCATCTGCAAGGCAAAGTCCCAAAGTCACAAAGATCAGACATATCAGCTCAAGAAAAATGGAAACAGTTGCATCAAAAGGAATTTTTGTGCCTTATTTTAAATGATTAAATATATAAGATAATTTAATATATAAGATCATTCATGTTGATAGAAGGATTCAATATTATGTGATACTGACCTGGATTTAATGTAAAACATTTTTCTTTCTCCATGGAATCCAGAAAGTCTCGTGGTGGTTTTCTTTGTGAGATATTACAGTCATCTAAAGAACATGTGGTCCAAAAGAGCAGGTGGGAGGTACAATCTTATAAGATGGAGTCTCAAAGCCACATGTCATCTCTCTGAATCTTTGGTGTCACCCTGCAGGCTACCTCTCACAGCTTTCCTCCATAAAGTCAAGTTTTTGAAGCTGAAATAACATTGTTCATAAGACTATATAAGTACAGCTGCTGCTGCTGCTGCTGCTAAGTCGCTTCAGTCGTGTCCGACTCTGTGCAACCCCATAGACGGCAGCCCACCAGGCTCCCCCATCCCTGGGATTCTCCAGGCAAGAACACTGGAGTGAGTTGCCATTTCCTTCTCCATAAGTACAGCTACTTTTCTATAAATCTATTTGGAAATGTATGTCAAAACCTTAAAATACGTCCATCCTTTGACTGAATATTTCCTCTTCTCGGAATCTGTCCTAAAGAAATAATCAAAAATGCAAAGAAAAGTTTGTATTAAAAGAAAAAAAGAAAAATTTGTCTTTTATAAATAAAAGACCCATATTAACAAAATGGTCAATTAAATTCAGTTGCATTCATTGATACTAAGACTCACCTTTCTCCATTTTAATATCTTTGAAATTGGAATATGTTTTATAGTAGCTGGCATCTTATGCCCATCAGCCATGCAATAACCACTAAGTAGCTGTCACTGGAGTTTCAGCTTCAGCATCATTCCCTCCAAAGATGCTGGGAGGGATTGGGGGCAGGAAGAGAAGGGGACGACAGAGGATGAAATGGCTGGATGGCATCACTGACTCGATGGACATGAGTCTGAGTGAACTCTGGGAGTTGGTGATGGACAGGGAGGCCTGGTGTGCTGCGATTCATGGGGTTGCAAAGAGTCTGACACGACTGAGTGACTGAACTGAACTGAGCTGTCACTGGCAGGCAAGCATTAACTTGGTCACAGATCTTCGTCTTGTCATTACTTCTGTTGAATGATGGACATTGTTGGTACTACACATGTTGCTTTCACTGCCATTTAAAAGTAACACAGTGATTCAGTATTGAGATGAAAAGTTATTGTGTAACCATGTAAACAGAACTGTAGCAGGTAAATTTTATATTGGTGAAGCAAATATTCACCATGGGAGAAATGGTCACTATTCCATATTTTGTTCCAAAGGAAAAAAAAATCATGTGTTTTATGGAACCTAAATAGATGAAACGGTGCTACATTTTGTTTTCTGAGGAATATGCAAAAGAAGCATCTCCTACATGCTAAGTAGTGCAACTCTTAGGCAAAAGAATTGCCAAATGCTTAGAAGAGATGAAAGAAATGTCAAAGCATCAAAAGGCTAGTGTAAGTAACAAATGTGTTTCAGGAGATCGTGAAGGCTATGACTGGATCGTGAATCCGGTCATAGCTTAATTGAAAACATCTTTTGTCTTTCATAGTAGTGTGTAGAATAATGTGTTCTACAGTCAACAGCATCTTAAAATCATTTAAAATAAAGACTTCCTAGAGACAAAAAAAAACTCTGGTCTTAAATAAAAATATAAAAGAAGAATAAAAATTTGCAAACTCACAACTATGTAAGATAACTTTTAAATAGTGTGGAAAAGTGAAAAAAAAATATGTTAAAATGTGTAAAAATCTGTAAAGTGAGACTATGATTAATCTTTTCTTCTTCCTTTTTATGTTTCCAAGTCAGTTTTTTTTTAATTTTCCGTGATCATTTTTTTGTATAATAGGGTATATTAATTTGTAATGTTGTGCTAATTACTGCTGTACTTGAAAGCAATTCAGTTGTACATATATGTACATTCTTATTTTAACAAGAGTGTGTTTTTTAATTAGTTCAAAGTAATATTTAGAATATTAAAAACAAGGGTGGAAATTTACCCTCTATGCACTTATCACTTCCTTTATAACCTTTATTGTTATGTGTCTAAGCCTGTTTTGAATCTGTTCATATTTTATATCCTTATTCTTCTGTGAGGATAGTTCTATAGATTCCGTGGGATACAGTCAATAGATTCACAAGCTTCCACTTCTGTCTCCTGTCTGGTGTTCTTAAATCCGGTCCATGCATGTCAACCCAATCTATATTCTTCACACTTTCATTATGTTCAATCAGACTTTCTTGGCCTTTGCTATCCCAACCACAAAAGCTAACTTACTACCTTTTTTCCTAACTATTAAAGCTCTCTCTGATAAAGCACCTTTCCAACTCATCTTTCTTAGTACTTACAATTATTCGGAGTTCACTACCCAAGGCTACTCTGAGATCAGGTGAGTTTATTTCCAAGTTGTTTATCCAGTTGTGATATGTTTCAATTTCTTTTCTGTATGAAAGATAACTAAGAGGAACAAAAGAGGAAACACATCTTTTCCTTGATATATTATTGATCAAAGGCCCTCTAGCTGGTATAGTTTGCAGCCATGGGCTTTTGGATGGTAACCTTAATGTCATTCACTAGAATTTCTGAGGTCACTGAGAAGATGAATGAGGAGAGCATAAAGTGAAGGTGGAACAGAGCTAAGAAAACACAGAGCCTGAAATAAACCTCAGAACCAGGGGACCCTGAACAAGCTGGATTCATGCTGGGGAATAATGTATCCCCAAGCCCAGATCTTTCTAAGTTTCATTGTACTTACAAAATCTGTCCATTCTCTGGTCTCTCATTCTTCTACAGTTGAAAGAAATTGTGCCCAATTGCCACAGGCAGCCCTGGAGTGCAAGCGGGAAGTAGGATGAACCCCAGCGTCCTATGTTGGAGCTCCTCATCAGGCGGTGCTGAGATAAGACCTCCCCGCAAGCAGCATCTCTATTTGTCCCTGCGGTTAACAAGACTGCATCCTTTGAGCCTCAAGCACATGTGTACTTCCGTCACTCATGGTCTGAGGGTGGCCCTCCTGTACATATGGCAAGATTATCAGAGCAACCAGTTCCACAAAGGAAGGCCCCCAAACTAAGCCCTCCACTGGCACCATCAATCAGCCAAGTCCTAAAAGGAAGCTCTGTTTTCACTTCAGTCCTCCCACAAGTCTATGTATTTGATGGTAAAGTTATGAAATCATCAATGCATTTGACCTGTAGCCCATAAGCCTGTTAACTCCCTATTTGTGCCTCATCCCACCCCAAACTGGGCTTCCTTGATGGTTCAGTGGCAAAGAATCCACCTGCAATGCAGGAGACCCAGGTTCGATCCCTAGGTCTTGAAGATCTCTTGGAGAAGGGAATGGCTATCCACTCCAATATTCTTGCCTAGAGAATTTCATGGACAGAGGAACTTGTCGGGCTACAGTCTATGGGGTCGCAAAGAGTCAGATACGACTGAGCAATTAACACACACTCACACACAACCCCTAACTAGTTAAAATAACAAATAAATAAAAATCTGACTTGATGCTACTCACCCACAACTTATAATAAGTATCTGAGTTGGTCTGAGATTGAAGTTCAAGACTTGCTTTGGCTGGAGTTGGACTCTCCCTGGAGACTTGGACACAGAGGCTTGACGGGAAGCAACGGGATGCAGAGATGCTGTGGCAATTTAGAGCTTATCTCAAGTCAGAGACACGACACATGGGGTCGGCGTGGGGAGGGGAATATCCATCCAGAGCAGAAATCTGAAGGAGGTGGGAGAGAGGTCTGCCACAAGCGCCTCGTCACCGTCACATGAAGACTCAGACTCTGTCAAGTTGAATCTGCCAAAAACTGTAAAATAAGGATATGTCTCATTGCTCTGTCATGCGTGAGATGTTCATTAGCATTTCATGCAGGCAGGCAGAAAATTGCTGGGGAAGGAAGAAATCACATCCCAAGCTCATCCCCCATCTAAGCGCTGCAAATTTGGCATTTCTGCACAGGAGGAAACGGTACCCTGCTGGCAACAGGTTCTTCATCAACCCAACCCACAATGAAAACACAAAGCAAGAAAAAGACACTGCATCTTGATTGCTCTCAGTACTTTGTGAGTACCCATCAGTCTTAAGAAGAGTTCCTGGAATCATTACAGAAACTCTCTGCTCACCTGAAGTACTGTGCTCCCTACCTGAATTCTGTTTAATTCATTAGAATAAATACTAGAAATCTAGGGAAATAGGGGAAGAGGGAAAGAAAAGCATTATTGTATCCGGAGCACTAGAGCTAGGCTGGGTATCACCGCTGTCCCAGCCTCATTCTCCCAGGACTTTTCAGTAGAGAAGCTCTCTCTTGAATCACGTAGGACTCCACAGCCCCAAATGATAAACCAGCCTCGATGCCAGATTTGACTTTCATCACTCAGGTTAAGGGGGTCCTTCCTACACTGCAGGCTTCCAATTGTCCACGGCAACAGGGAATACACACAAAGCAAAGGAAGGCAAGCCCTTCAAACACTTTGTCTCATCTTTCAACACACCTTTTAGCAGAACTGACTGACATGGAACAAAACAGACTGTTTGAAATTGTACCCATTCCTCTTTTAATTTCCCTCCTTTTGATGGGAGAGTGACAAGCAGAGATGTAGTCTAAAGGCTGATTGTCCAAGGGGAGACCAAGTGGGCTGGATAAACAGCACCTTTTGCATCTGAGTCACTTTCCAGGTGGCGCTAGTGATAAAGAACTTGCCTGCCAATGCAGGCAGACATAAGAGAGGAAAGTTCAATCCAGAGGTCAGGAAGATACCCTGGAGGAGGATCCAGGAGGAGGACAACCCCCCTGGCAACCCATTCCAATATTCTTGCCTGAAGAATCCCATGCACAGAGGAACCTGGCAAGCTACAGTCCATGGGGTTGCAAAGAATCAGATACAACTGAGCGACTTAGTAGGTAGGCACACACACTTCCAAGATGAGGACTTTATCTTGTGGGAACCTAAGCTGACCAGTCTGTGGCCTAAATGGTGCTTAGCATTACAAATGGATAATGAAGAGGAGGACAAAATAAGAAGCTATTACATTCTCTTAAGTGTGTGTCTTTGAATTGACTGTCATCTGCCGCTACGCCCTCATGTTGCTGCTTGGAAAGGACTGGCAGCTCTCAGCTGCTGCCGTCACCAATGCTTCCACGCTGACACCCCAGATCAGATCATAGCACCAAACCTTAGCATGCTTTTCTTTTTATTCTATACCAGGATTTATGCCACATCATCCTGTTCTAATGCTCCATCAAGTAACAAAAACCAAAAGAAACAACCAGATAATATTCTTTAGCCATTTAAAAACCACAGCATTGCAGAACATGCAATGATATGGAAAGTGGTCATCATATAGTATGCAATGAAAACACCCAGAGAGAAAATTATGTATCCAATATGATCTAATTGGATTATACATATGTATGTGTGTGTGATTCCAAAATACTATAAAGAGTGATTTTGATTTTTTTCTTTATACTTTCAAAAGTATACTAAATTGAGCATGTATTATTAATTTTTTAAATCTGGTTGTGCCTGGTCTTAGCTGCAGCATGCAGGATCTTTAGTTGTGGCATGTGGGCTTTTAGTTGTGGCATTTGAGATCTAGTTCCCTGACTAGGGATCAAACCCAGGTTCCTTGCATTGGGAGCATGGAGTCTTAGCCACTGGACCACCAGGGAAGTCCTGAACATGTATTATTTTTATAAGCAGAAAAAAAAAAATAATCTTTTCAAACTGCTACACAGAGGTAAGATAGTCCTCAGTTTAAACCAGCACGTTATTGTTTATTTACACCACATTCTACGCCACTAATTTCATTTCCTATTCTCTGGATTTCCCAAGGCCCATATGGTTCAACTTTGTTTCTGGCGTCCAGGATGCAAATGAAGCAAGCAGGCTGACTTTTGGGTGACTTCTCAGTTCACCATGTGTCAGGAAGCAGAAGGAGCCAGAAGAACTGACTCTGAGTCCCCATCCTGCCCCCCAAGTGTAATCAGGGACCTTGGAAATCCCTGCGCATCTGGGCCAAACTCTCCCCACGTATGAACTGAAAGACGGGGCCCTCGCTTGAAATGCCTGCTTTCCATGAGCTGCTAGATCCAATTGCAGCAGAAAGTTCTAATTGCCATGAACGTGAGGGTGCTGCAAAGTTCCTTCACAGAGTGATCTTCATTCAACCGGAAGTGGTGAAAGCCGAGTCATCAATATGCAGTTGATCCAACATGCTGTTTTATCTCAGAACAAACCTCTTAGGCAAAATGTTCAATGCAGATGTAAATACAGTCCAAGTATCTACAGTATTGAAATAGGCAAGGTGGTCTTTGAGAAACCTAAACCATGTAGTATCAGTTCAGTCGCTCAGTCGTGTCCGACTCTTTGCGACCCCATGAATCGCAGCACGCCAGGCCTCTCTATTCATCACCATCTCTCGGAGTTCACTCAGACTCACATGCATCGAGTCCGTGATGCCATCCAGCCATCTCATCCTCGGTCGTCCCCTTCTTCTCTTGCCCCCAATCCCTCCCAGCATCAGAGTCTTTTCCAATGAGTCAACTCTTCGCATGAGGTGGCCAAAGTACTGGAGTTTCAGCTTTAGCATCATTCCTTCCAAAGAAATCCCAGGGTTGATCTCCTTCAGAATGGACTGGTTGGATCTCCTTGCAGTCCAAGGGACTCTCAAGAGTCTTCTCCAACACCACACTTCAAAAGCATCAATTCTTCGGCGATCAGCCTTCTTCACAGTCCAACTCTCACATCCATACATGACCACAGGAAAAACCATAGCCTTGACTAGACGGACCTTAGTCGGCAAAGTAATGTCTCTGCTTTTGAAAATGCTATCTAGGTTGGACATAACTCATGTAGTATAGCAAACATAAATAAGGAGTTAGCTTTATATCCAATATTTAAGTTTGGGCTTCCCTGGTGGCTCAGACAGTAAAGAATTTGCCTGCAATGCAGGAGACCTGAGTTTGATCCCTGGGTTGGGAAGATCCCCTGGAGAAAGAAAGAAATGGCTATCCAATCCCGTATTCTTACCTGGGAAATTCCATGGACAGAGGGGCCTGGTGGGCTACAGTCCATGGGGTCACAAAGAGTAGCACACGACTGAGCGACTAATATTTTCATTAAGTTTAATCATCTGAATTCACTTGAATCATCAGGCGACTCAGGTACAAATGCATGGAATGATTACAATGACCTGATCTGAACAAGTAGTCAGAGAAAATACACCCCTTCCTTTGAATGGAATTATTGACATTGTAAATTCTGAAAATTATACAAGCAATACATAAAATCACTGCAAAATAAAATTCATGCCATGCAAATGTCCACAGAATGAAAAATGGAAATTCTCCTTGAAGTCTCACCCTCTGCCCACCCACCCCTCTATCCAGATAACCTGTTTTAGATCCTTTCCATTTTAAACGTACGTATCTCTACATGGTTCCTATCACTCACTCCCAAAGTTCCACAGAATATCTATAAATATCTCAAATCTTTGTCCCATCAAATATAACCAAAAATGACAATTTTTTTAATAAAATGAGATCACTGTTTTTCAAAGAAATGTTCATTATTTGTAGCCTCTACAATTGATGCTGACCATTATTTTTTCTTTGCTCATCTTGTTATCTTCAAATAATAAGTAAATAAACATGAATATTAGAGGAAAAAATGTTACTGGGACAGCAAGAACAGTAAAAAGTCCCCGCATGCGAGGTTTTTGGGCTCCCAGACACAGGCATATGCCAACCTTTATCAGCTCAGACTCATAACTGAGCTCAACAGATGCCCCAGGTCGGCTCCCATGTGAAAACCCATCCTGCCTGTGGGCACTGCCAGGGAATAGCATCCCAACTCTTCCTTCTCTGCAAAACCTGGACAGAGCTTCGGGTCCAAGAGGAAGGATCAGATGATTCTGCAGGCACTAGAAGTTCAGAAATGGCACTTAGAGACCAGTCCCTGAGGTTTCATTATTTAAATGCTGACATGGACAATTGACTACTAGCAAAACCAATTCTGTGCAAAGATCACTTAAGTATAGAGCTCACCTAAGTGGAGAAAAAAACAAGCAGTGGTCTCCAACCTCCAGATCATGAACTGATACCTCCTGTCAGATGACCAATGGCATTAGATTAACGTGCACAATAAATGTAATGTGCTTGGATCATCCCGAGACCATCCCCCTTCCCCTTGATCCATGGAAAATTGTCTCCCCTGCTGTCGAAAAGTGTGGGGACCACTGGTTTAAGGAGTTAAATATAATTAACCAGAGAGCTCAGGCCCCCAAAACTGTTACACCGGGCTCACAGAGGGGGAATGATGCTTTTTGTTAAAGTAGAGGAAATACACTCTATCTGCTAATAAAAATTATCACTTATTGAGTATTTCCTGTTCTAAGCATCTTAGGTAAGTTGAACAATTTAGTTTCACAACAAACCCAGACAAAGGTGCTATTATCATACCTGTTTTAAAGATGAGGAAACGGAAGAACTCAGAGTTGGTCAGCTTCATCTTGAGAGGATCTGGGCTCTTCCTCCAAGTGGCAAAATGGCTGCAGCAGTGTCAGCCTTTACATCTCAATCACCAAACTATTCAAAGGAAAAGAAACTCTCTTCTGGAATCTACATCCTCACTGGCCTGATTGTGTTATGTGCTCATTTGTTATGGACAGGGAGACTGAGATGTGCAGATTAGAACAAGCCAATCAGAGCCATCAGGTTATATACTAGGAGGTATAAGCAGGATCAATGTCAGCTAAATTTCCAGGGGGATAATGGATGCTGGAGAGGTGAACACCAAATATGTACTATAGTATTCACCAGCCAGAAAAGAAAAATTTTTCTACAGTATAATTATAATCATAGTTGAGCTTGAAACTCTTAATTCCTATTGGTATTATTTGTTCTAGAACAATATTTTCTCCATGTAGTCACTTTGAAATATATATATATATAATTTTTATTCTATCTCTTCTTCCCCAGAATTGATTTTTCCTAAGGACAATAGGTTTGCAGTACATGGTGAGCACTCCTAGGCATACATGTGATCGTTACTTTTAATAGGAAATATGATAGTGGAGAACTAGGACTATCATATACTCTTTGATTAGAGGAAAATCAGGATTTCAAATGAGAAGCTTCTTCCTACCTAGTTATCTTATGTATGTGTTATTTTACCCCTAAGTTATGGATTTAGTGTTTTGCTTCAGTTGGCTCAGAGGTTAAAGCATCTTCCTCTAACACGGGAGACTTGAGTTCGAACCCTGGTTTGGGAAGATCCCCTGGAGAAGGAAATGGCAACCCATTCCAGTATTCTTGCCTGGAGAATCCCATGGACGGAGGAGTCCAAGGGGTCCAAAGAATCAGACATGACTGAGCAACTTAACAACTAACTTTCAGTTCAGTTCAGTTTAGACTCAGTTGTGACTCTTTGTGACCCCATGGACTGCAGAACACCAGGCCTCCCTGTCCATCACCAACTCCCGGAACCTACTTAAACATGTCCATCGAGCCAGTGATGCCATCTAACCACCTCATCCTCTGTCATCCCCTTCTTCTCCTACATTCAATCTTTCCCAGTGTCAGGGTCTTTTCAAATGAGTCAGCTCTTCACATCAAGTGGCCAAAGTATTGGAGTTTCAGCTTCAGCATCAGTCCTTCCAATGACTATTCAGGACTGATTTCCTTTAGGATGGACTGGTTGGATCCCCTTGCAGTCCAAGGGACTCTCAAGAGTCTTCTCCAACACCACAGTTCAAAAGCATCGATTCTTTGACACTCAGCTTTCTTTATAGTCCAATTCTTAAACCCATACATGACCACTGGAAAAACCATAGCCTTGACTAGACAGACCTTTGTTAACAAAATAATTGTCCCTGCTTTTTAATGTGCTGTCTAGGTTGGTCATAACTTTTCTTCCAAGGAGTAAGTGTCTTTTAATTTCATGGCTGCAGTCACCATCTGCAATGATTTTGGAGCCCAAAAAATTAAAGTCTGCCACTATTTCCACTGTTTCTCCATCTATTTGCCATGAACTGATGGGACCAGATGCCATGATCTTAATTTTCTGAATGTTGAGTTTTAAGCCAACTTTTTCACTCTCCTCTTTCACTTTCATCAAGAAGCTCTTTAGTTCTTCTTCCCTTTCTGCCATAAGGGTGGTGTCATCTGAGTATCTGAGGTTATTGATATTTCTCCCAGAAATCTTGATGCCAGCTTACACACAAGCAAAGCACACAAGTGAAATCAGAACTGTAGGAGTCCTTATGAAGTGCTCAGAATTATTCTAAACAGATAATTGGCTATCCAATTTAAAGAAGTGAAGTCGCTCAGTCGTGTCCGACTCTTTGTGATCCCATGGACTGTAGCCTACCAGGCTCCTCTGTTGATGGAATTCTCTAGGCAAGAATACTGGAGTGGGTTACCATTTCCTTCTCCAGGGGATCTTCCTGACCCAGGGATCGAACCTAGGTCTCCTGCATTGCAGGCAAATGCTTTACCATCTGAGCTACCAGGGTAATCCCATCCAATTTAAAAGATGTTCTCAAATGGAGATGCCACAGCATTCTTTGGGAATACACTTTAAAGTTTAATGACCTTCCCTATCAGTGTGATGCTTATATTGAAACTAATGTTGAATTCAAGTTAATCTCACAAGTATTTGTTAAATGTGACCATCTTGATCATGCCTGTGTCTCAATAGAAAACATCCTCTATGTAGCCTTCATAAACTAGAAGACAACAGTTATACATAAGTTAATCAACACATATGTATTTGAGCATCTGTGCTAGGAATGGAGGCTTGCAAACAAGTATAAACATTATTCTCAACCTTACCTCTCCTGGATACATGGCTGAAATCCATTTTCCTGGTTCTTCATCGTTTCCATGGCTTTTCTCTGGACCTTCTGCTAGTTTTCCACAGCTATGATAAACGGATGTCTCACAATTGACTCCACAAATAGAAACAGCCAAATGGATTCTAGAGAAAAAAAAAGTAGCTTATTTTGGGAAGCAGATTCCCAACCACAACACTTGCATTAAGTTGTGCTTGCATTGGAAAAGAAAAATAAATATAAAATGGAAAATGTGAACATAATAGATATCACCTAATAATCCAGGGAGAAACACCTCATGTAATGGTTACTAGGGATGACTAATCCAATAAATCCCTTGGCTAACACCAGCTGTCCATAACTGAAACAGACTAGCAACCATTCCCAGGCCAACAACATACATACCCACTGCTAAGAAGGACTAATTCTATCAGAGTCCAAACAGTTCCAAAGTTCATTCAGTTCTGCTCCTAAAGAAGTTTCAGAAACATTGTAGACCTCTCCACTGTGATTTAAAGCTGCAGAAAAGGCATATTAAGGAGCGACTGAGGTCATCTTGTTTAATGTAAGAACCCCTCTATACCCGTGGTTATCCATCAACCCAGCAACGGGAAACTGAGCATGGCTGTTCTAATGACAAATATTGGAAAGCCATTCCTCACACTAAGCCAAAGGCCTTATGACCCTCCACTCTGCCATTCCCACCAAAATATGTCTAAGTCTTCTCCCAATGACGAGCCTTTAAACAGGAAGTCAGCTATCATATTCCCTTCTTAGTCACATCTCCTCTGTCTTCTTCATAGAACCTCCTATAGCTTGCATAAATTTTGTGTTGTCTTTCTCCCTGTCACTTTGGTTGAGCAAGTTAAGTAACATAAAATCTAGAAATTCTGAAAAATGTAGCTGCTTCATTTTCTATCACATTGCTTTTGCTAAAGGTGTTTATGTTCATTTTGCAGTCACTCAGAATTGAACAAATAAGTGAACCAGTACACATCCTAATAAGCATTTATCCTGAGGATGTCCATTTTGTCATGAGTCAACATTCATACTGCTTTGTGCCTCCTTAAATGATAATCTGCTGATTTTCTCTGTCTTTGAGTCTTACTGTATTCAGCCTTCCCCATTCAGTCATTCTTGCCCAGGAGATTAAGATCAGGTAGCAAATGCCTCTTTCCTCCGTCATTTAATTGATTACACTGGTGTGACAGTTCAATCCCTCCTTCATCTTGAAAAGTGGCCTTGTGTTAGATGGTAATTCTGCAGAGGAAAAAAAAAAAAGAGAAAAAGCCAATTAACCTTCAGAAAATGATAGTACAACTTGTGTTTCTGCACACCTGATTATTTTCTAAGCAGCAAACTTTTCAATTTATTAAGCCTTAGGTGGGTAAGTGATACCTTTACAAAGAATGTGACATACCATTTTTCAGTGGCTCTGTGACAATCACAAACACTGGGAGAGATTGAGGTAATGAGCAACTATGAGAACCACAGATCTAAGTTTCAAACACGAGATGCTCTGTCTGCACATGCTCTACATTGCTATTTAGAGAGATAATTCTAACATGTAACTCCAAAAGGTGGAATTCAGACCTCGTCCAAAAAACCTGGGTTACAATTGTAGGTCAGATCGAAGTATTCAGTATAGATTAGCTACTGTATTTAGCACCTTTATGTACCTTAACTCAGTTATCATTCAAAACAGCCTATCAAGACCCACGAAGATGGGCTCCAATTTACAGATTAGGTCACTGAAGCTTGGAGAATTATGACTTGATGAAACTCACATTAAGTGCCAGATGGAATTAAAATGGACTTCCCACGTGGCACTAGCGGTAAAGAACCAGCCTGGCCAAAGCAGGCAGACATAAGAGATGCAGGTTCAATCTCTGGGTTGGGAAGATCCCCTGAAGAAGGAAATGGCAAACCCACTTCAGTATTCTTGTCTGGAGAATCCCATGGATGGCGGAGGTTGGCGGGCTACTGTCCATGGGGTCACAAAGAGTTGGACATGACTGAAGCAACTTAGCATGCATGCACGGAGTTAAAATCTGAAATCAACCCATCATTGATTCAGGATACGATGCTAAGAATTCACCATAGCAGTCTTCAGTATTTATCGGAGCGCATCTTCTCTGAGACCTAATAAAACGAAATTAACTTCTGCTTTGACTTGCCCTAGATTTTGACAAGTGACACAAGCAAAAATCAGAAGGGAAGAAGGATCCTAAGAAGGCTGCAAACGTGTATCCTGAAGGATACATCCCCAGAACACTACTCAGCAGCCAACCCTAATCTCAGCTTCAGTGACAGGAAACCACCATACACTCTGATCATGGTGTCTTAACATCTGCTAGTGGCCATGCCTCCTTCTGTCCCTTGCTACAGAACCCTGACTCTAGATACCTATTTGCAATAGGTGTATCAGTTCAGTTCAGTTGCTCAGTCGTGTCCAACTCTTTGTGACCCCATGAATCGCAGCACGCCAGGCCTCCCTGTCCATCACCAACTCCCAGAGTTCACTGACTCACGTCCATCCAGTCAGTGATGCCATCCAGCCATCTCATCCTCTGTCATCCCCTTCTCCTCCTGCCCCCAATCCCTCCCAGCATCAGAGTCTTTTCCAATGAGTCAACTCTTCGCATGAGGTGGCCAAAGTACTGGAGTTTCAGCTTTAGCATCATTCCTTCCAAAGAAATCCCAGGGCTGATCT